>RJWK010045169.1:0-18120 GCA_004363435.1 Platanista minor | reverse complement strand
CTCGGCGCTTTGTGACCACCTAGAGGGGTGGGATAGGGAGGGTGGGAGGGAGATGCAAGAGGGAGGAGATATGGGGATGTATGTATATGTATAACTGATTCACTTTGTTATACAGCAGAAACTAACACACCATTGTAAAGCAGTTATACTCCAATAAAGATGTTAAAACAAAATTTTTTAAAAAGAAATTAAAAGAACCATCTGACATTTATTCCTTTGCAATAAAGCTTGAGAACTCACTAGAGCCAACATGTGTGAAGGAAGCAGTTATTCTTTTATAGCCCCTACGGTTGCTGGATTGCCACCACCTGGTGTTAACTACACCTACTCTTTAATCTGAGAGTCTTGGAAGCAGGCTACCCCCTTGCCGGCTAGAAGCTTATGGTAGCAGAGAGAGGAGTAGCATTAGGTATGCCCTGGTCCCTGGGGTGCAGTGCTCATGTTCACTGCTGGGCTTGTGTTTCTTAGTTTCACTGTGGTTGGATGCTGCTGACTCAGGGTGGTGGTAACCCAGAGGGGTTTTTGTTTCCAAGGTGGATGCCCCTCCCCATTTATTTACCGCTCCTCCAGCACCACATCTTGAATGTAGTAGGCGCCACAATCAACTCATCTCCAGTTTCGCCTCCTTAGAGAGGGCGGATGACTCTGCTCTCAGTTACCAGCAAATGTTACATTTTTATAAATACGCATTTGGTGTACGAAGAAAACATCAGTATTAGACCATAAGCTCACTGAAGCAATTTACACAGTTGCAAAAAGACTGCTAACTATATTCCCACATAGAACAACAGCACAGCTTTTCCATTGGCTGCAATCACTCAGGTCCAACTGGTTTGCTGTATTGGAGAGCAGTCAAAACAATAGGGCAGGGCTCCCTTGGTGGCGCAGTGGTTGAGAGTCGGCCTGCCAATGCAGGGGACACGGGTTCATGCCCCGGTCCAGGAAGATCCCACATGCCGCGGAGCGGCTGGGCCCGTGAGCCATGGCTACTGAGCCTGCGTGTCTGGAGCCTGTGCTCTGCAAAGGAAGAGGCCACAACAGTGAGAGGCCCGTGTACCGCAAAAAAAACCCAAAAAACAATAGGGCAGGTTCTTCCTCCCGAAGCTTATCTGTCGCGGATGGGAGAGAAAGGACCTAGAAGGGTACTTGCAGTTTGGTGAGTGGTGGCTGGTTAATTAGTGGGGTGCTGTGAACCCTGAGCTCTCTCCAGACTTTCCCACCGGCTCTTCCTTCTCTGGCAGAGCCTTAGATGCTGATGCTCCCCAGGGTTCTACCTTGTGCTGCATACTCTTTGTTGATGATCTTCTCCTGTAATTATCCTACACCTACAGCTTTCAAGGCTCTGGCCCATTCTGTCCTCCTGAACCTGAACTCAGACTCCAGCTGCTTACTTGGCATTCCTCCTACCTGGGAGTCTCCAGGACACCTCTGATTTAGCATATTCTAACTAGAAATAATTTTCTTTTCCCCAATATATGCTCTTTCTCCTTATTCCTTCAGTAAATGGTGTCACCAAGTAGACCCAACCAGAAACAGGAGTTCGAGTAGATCCAAATTTTCCCCCAAACCTCACAGCAATACTGCCCTGGCCTGACTATCTCAGAGCTGCTTCCAGACTCTCCCCTTTTGTCTCCTTCCACGAGGACTTTGCAGGTTTTTGTCTGCCACAGCATTTGCTTGGACTGTTGCAATAAACTCCAGACTGGTCATCCTCTCCCTTGTCTCAGTGCCCGGCTACTCTGCCATCAGATATCCAAAATTCTAGTGTAATTAGGCCACTCCTCTGGGTATAAACTCTCTGTAACTTCCAGAAGGATAAAGTCCAAATTCCTTGATTCCTGCCCACTTTGTCAGCCAGCCCTATATATCACAACACTTCTACCCAAATATCAGGCTTATTGCTCGCCCTTGTACGTGGGGTCCCCTTGCTAAAAGAGAGGTGTTATCCCTTACTGACCTCCTGCCCTGAGAAACTCCTCTCCCACCTTTAAGAATTAGCCTAAAGCCCCAAACACATTCTTCTGAGAAGGTCGCCCTACCTCCAGGGTATGGGGTTCAAAGGCTTTTCTTCCTTTTTTTTTTTAAACTTATAACACAACACACACGTACACATCCTCAATTTGGTTTTGTTTGTTTTGTTTTGGTCACGCTGTGCAGCATGCAGAATCTTAGTTCCCCAACCAGGGTTCGAACCCACGGCCCCTGCAGTGGAAGCAGGAAGTCTTACCACTGGACTGTCAGGGAAAGTCGCCAAAGGCTCTTGTTCTTTTTTTTTTTAAGTTTTTAAAATTAATTTATTTATTTATTTATTTTTTTTTGGCTGCGTTGGGTCTTCGTTGCTGCGCACGGGCTTTCTCTAGTTGCGGCGAGCGGGGGCTACTCTTCGTTGCGGTGCACGCCCTTCTCATTGCGGTGGCTTCTGTTGTTTCGGAGCACGGGCTCTAGGTGCACGGGCTTCAGTAGTTGTAGCACACGGGCTCAGTAGTTGTGGCTCGTGGGCTCTAGAGCGCAGGCTCAGTAGTTGGGGCGCACAGGCTTAGTTGCTCCGCGGCATGTGGGATCTTCCCGGACCAGGGCTCGAACCCGTGTCCCCTGGATTGGTTAAAACAAGAAGTGATTATTCCTTTCTTTTTAAATATTTATTAACTTTCATACGTGGTATAATGGGAAAAATGTTGGACCTATGGGAGATACTGTTTTAAGACAACAAAAATTCCATTCCTTTCAACTTAAAATCTATAGGGAAGGATAAAATAATCTGATCAGCGATAGCTCTAATTTAATGCAGATTCTGATCAATATCATAAAAGAGTTTATAGTGTCTCTTGAACTTCAGCAAAGGAAAGATCTATTCTGCCTGGGGTGATCATATGAATGCAGACTATTCAACCTTGCCCAGAAGGTTAGGTTTGAAAAGTGTTGGAGATTGGGGAAAGGGAACGGTTTCTTGGGAAAGGAGAGACTCCAGCAGAGGCTAGGTAGTAAGAGATGTTTAGTCCACTGTCAAGGACAAATGTCATTTAGTTGGAAATGCACTGGCAGGGGCATGGGTCCAAGAAGGATGGTAAGAATCTGATGACTAAATGTGTAGGAGAAGTTGAGTGGAGAGAAAGGGTAATTAGTGAAGATAACTCCCAGGCCAAGCTCGTTTTGGTCCAGTTTACATCATTGCTCCTGTCTACAGCCAGCCTGGGTCCTGATTGGTCAGTGCCCATGACATACTCCTTGGTCCTGCTTCAAGATGTCAGACTTGGGAAACAGGGATTATGAAGGAGGTATTAGTGGTACTTGGTGCTTATCTTTCTTTCATGTCTGTTGTATATTGTATTGTCATCCAGATTCTCTGAAGAGTGGAGTGATTTCAGAATTTGCCCTGTAATATTTTCCTTTGCTCATAGAAATTCAGTGAGACATTCACCTGGTTTCAGTCCCCTTTTGAAGAGGCTCATTGAGGTTTGTGTGAGTTAAAAGATCAGTAGATAAAAAATTCAAGAGATAGACCCAAGTTTCAAACCTGGGTTGTACAATCAAGTACACCTGTGACCTTGAATAAGTCTCTTAGTTATCTCTGGACTTCAGTTTATCTAAAGAATGAGTCATTGTGCTAGGACCCCTTACAAACTCTAAAATTTCAAGAAATCCAAAACTTAACAACCAAAGATCCAAACTTCGTTCACCAGCTGCTTTCATAAGTAGGAACAGTAGTTGCCAGCCTTGGCTATTGCACTAAACTTCATGACATTAGCTATAAGCAGTTTTCAATTTCAGCAGGCAACTTTTATGTTCAGAACAATTTTATCAAAAGTTTTGAGCCTTTTTTTGTTTAAAAAGTAAGTATGAACAACTAGCCTTTATGTAAACTGATCTCCCATGTAATTTGCTGTTAATATCATGGCAGAATTTTTATTGTGTGTGGATGTTTTTACAGTATTCCGTCTCTTTCACTATCTGTGCAATGTAATGGGGACGCAGAATACTTCAGTGACTTTGTGGGATACATCGGTGTTCTGGCTTCATATTTTGGCCTTGAGCAGGATATTCCTTATTCACTGAATGACTTCCAAGAGCGTTTGTCTTTAAGATTCTGAAATTTGCCGGAGGCAGCCATGGAAGTGCTCACATCTAAACTTGTGTATCTTTTGCCTTTTACCCTCTCTCTCCCTTTGATCCTCTTGGGAGAGATATTATTGAAAAACCAACTGCATCTGGTTACCTGCATTCAGTGCTGGAGGACTAGGGGTGGGAAAGCACAAAAACATGTTACTGTTGATGTAAATAAAGGTGAGGACAGGTAAACAATTAAGCACCCAGGCAAGCCTAGAGAGAGAGTAGGTAGGCCTGTGTTTACGTGAGGAAAAACCTTGAAATTGTGTTTTGTGTCTAAACCTGTATCTGAAGGAGAATTTATCAAAAGAATTTGTAAACCTGAACTTGTTTCTTTGTAGGTGATATTTTGAATCTAGAGAGGCCAACAGCAGCTGTTGCTACACAAACCCCAATTATCTTTTCTCTTGCTTCAGATGTTTCCAAGTAATGTGACATGTTAGTCTTCTTAGAAATATGACTAAGGGTTTCTTACAAAGTTTAGACCTGAGGCTGGGGGTTTGCAGCTAAAGCATTCCTTCTCCCCACTTCTTTTTTTTTTTTTTTTTTGGCGGTACGCGGGCCTCTCACCGTTGTGGCCTCTCCCGTTGCGGAGCACAGGCTCCGGACGCGCAGGCTCAGCGGCCATGGCTCACAGGCCCAGCCGCTCCACGGCATGTGGGATCTTCCCGGACCGGGGCACGAACCCGTGTCCCCTGCATCGGCAGGCGGACTCTCAACCACTGCGCCACCAGGGAAGCCCCTCCCCACTTCTTAAAATGCATGTAGTCAGAAAAGATTAGGGCCATTAGGCATTTCATGGAAGGGGGAAAAGGCTCCTACCCTCCCAGTTCCTGGGTGGAGAGAATGTTCCATCGTTTGGTAGCCAGCGAAGCCTCTTTTCATAATTTTAAAACAAACAAGAATAACTCAACTCTCCAGGCAAATTGGCAGAATCTGAGTGAAGGTTAATCAAAACCAAAAGTCAGGTCACTCACTTAACCAGTTGTTCTCAAACTGTGATCTGTGAGGTCAAAACTGTTTTCATAATAATACTAAGATGCTATTTGCCTTTCTTTTTTTCCATTTTCTACAGAAGCAGAGAAGAAGAGCCAACTATCTTCTGTTAATGAGATTTGCAAAAATGCAAAACAATGCCACTCCTTCCACTTAATTTTTTGTTTTGCACAATATAGATATTTTCATAAAATACGTTATTTATATTACCATGTAATAAATTTAATATTGTTATTTTAATGAATTAATAGTCTACAATTTTCTCTGTTTTAATTTCAAATATGATGAATATCAATAGATCCAACCCATGGGGTCCTCAATAATTTTTAAGAGTAAAGGAAACTAGAGACCCGAAAGTCTGAGAACTGCTGATTAAACAAAAAGGCAACTAAGAGGTGCAAACGGCAGGCCACTGATTGGTAAAGTGTGGAGACAGCCATAAGTAAGAACATGAGAATCTTCGAGGTTCTTTCTTAGCGTCATCCTTCTGGGATTTGAATTTTTTGGATCTTGTGCAGAAAGGAAAAGTAAAGCACATATCGAAAGCAAATCCAAAGAGAGAGCAAGACATATTGGTAGAGAAAGGCCAAATGAGAACCCCATGGATGAGATGCAGACTCCTTCGCTCCTCCTTCCGTGGAGTAGTGACCTCCTACAGTGGATGCTTAGCCCAGAGGCTGGCTAGGGGCTTTATATGGGCTGGCTAGGGTCCTAGTGAGAAAAGATAATTAGGCTGGTCAGATTCCTGCCTTGAATTTGAACCTGGAGGTACTAAGAGAGCAAGCCAGTGGGTGAAGTTAGAGCCGAAAGGCCACGTGGAGAGGGGCCAGAGGGGTGGCGATGGCCACGCGCAGGCTCCCGTTATGAGGGGGCAGAAGCTGAGTTGTTGGATAGGACTGGGTGGTTGAGAAAGGATAGTAGAAACAAACAGAGATCACAGGAGAGAGGTCCTGAGCCTGCAAGAGAGAGACAGAAGTGGCAGTGTGGTTTCAGTGGCCACCTCTTCCCATCTCTTTACCGTAAATCCTCTCTTCTATACTGGCTTGAGTTCCCGGCAACCAAAAGAGCCCGAGTGAAACACACAGAGTAACACAAGTGTGCAGATTATAAGGACTAGCACAGTTTGTATGATTAAGACTTGAATTTGATTCTGAACTACCTGGTAGCCAAGGCAACAAGGAGACACTGTTAATCATGAAACTGGATAATAAAAAAGAAGGCAGTTATAAGGGTAGTTAAGAATTTTCTAATACTGAATTTATAGTCAATCACCTTCTTGTATATGGCGGTTCCTTAAAAGATTAAAAATAGAATTACCATATGACCTAGCAGTCCCACTTATGAATATATATACCCAAAATAATTCAGAGCAGGATCTGGAAGAGAGATTTACACACCCATGTTCATGGCAGCATTATTCACAATAGCCAGGAGGTGAAAGCAACCCTAATGTCTCTCTCTCTTTTTTTTTCTTTTTTTTTAAATTGGGGTATAGTTGCTTTACGGTGTTGTGTAATGTCCCTTGACAGATGAATGGATTTTTTAAAATGTGGTAAATACATACAATAGAATATTATTCATTCTTAAAAAGGAAGGAAATTCTGACACGTACTGCAACATTGATGAAATAAGCTTTATGAAAGGGCATTTTGCTTTATGAAATAAGCCAGTCACAAAAAGACAAATATTGTATGATGCTCTTCATGTGGAGTATCTAAAGTAGTCAAAATCATAAAAAGAAAAGAATAAAAACATGGTTACCAAGGGCTGGGAGAGGGCTGGAAATTAGTGTCTAATGGGTATAGAGTTTCAGTTTCATAAGATGAAAAAGTTCCTAGAGATACATTGTGCAACAGTGTGAATATACTTTGTACCACTGTACACTTAAAAATGGTTAAGATGGTAAATTCAATATTATGTATTTTTACCACAATAAAAAATGTCAGTCACCCTCCTGTAAATTAATAATCGAGATACTAAGTAATATATTTGACAACGTCCTGAACATTTTTAAAGCAGAAGCAGAAATGGATTTTACATGGAGATGTAAAATGAGAATTTTACCAATATTGAGCTTCCCAACGAGATTTTGGCTTTAGATCAGTTTCTACTTTATGACGGCAGATGCAGGAAGAAGACACCTCTGTTCCCAACCAGAAATGTAGTAGTACCTATGTGTTCAAGAAACTTTTCATATATTTCATATATTTCCTCTCCTCAGTAATGGCTTTGCATAGGCACACATCGAGGAGTACCTCAGAGCTGTGTACTTTGTGACACTTTTGCTGGGTAGTTAAGCTGATGACATTCCTCCCTTCATTTTTCATCACGTTTGGGCTGAGTTAAGAGTTCCTGTTTATTTTTCGTATGACCTTGCTGGTTGGTTTGACTTTTTTCTTTCCCCCTGTGGAAGAGGGAAACCTATACAGAGACTCTGATTCAGTTTTCCTTATAATAATTAGATTTATCAAGCATTAAATCAATTTATATGTTCTGATATGCAACAAACACAACAAAGACTCAGTAGCGAATTATCTGATTTTAGACATTTCTACTCCCTCAAGTAGTGCTATATTTTAAGAAATAAGAGCTCATTGGCAAACTTTCAACTAAAGCAAGAAACTTTATATTTATATATATTTTTAATGTGGAAGATACCATGGTTCTATTATTAGAATTCTTCAGGATCTATTTCACTGAAGCTTGATAAATGAGCAGGTGGGCCGTGCTTAGAGCTGTGTAGCATTCCCTTACTGTAAACTCAGACAGAGAGTCAGGATAACCATGGGAACAGCAGAGGAAGCAAGCCCCTTGCTTGCTAATTTAATTAATATCAATTGTTCAAAAGTTCTTATATTTTGCAGTGGTTGAACATCACTGTGTAAGGAAAGAAAGAGAGGGAAGGAGGAAGAAAGAAAGAAAACTGGTCAGGAAATATACTTGGTCTAGGGTGAGGGCTGCTGCCTTGACAGTCACACAAAATTGGGGTATCTTTGAAGGGGTGCGGATACTTTAGTTTCTTCCAGCACCTGGGCCGTACTGTGCTCCTGGCATGCCTGCCTGGTCCCTGGATGGAACCAGAAGCTGCAGCATGGCACTCTGGATCCTAGTCTGCTGTTCCATTACTTCCTGCCTTTCCCAGAAGAATCCAGGACATCCCTGGAACTTGTGATGTGTAGGAGTCTAAGGATGACCAGAATAAAAGCCCAAACATGCCTTTCATTTGAGTGAGAACAGAAAGTACTGCCTGTTGACCTCTGACTTAGACTGACAAAAAGCTGAGGAACAACTTGACTCAGGTGAATTTGACCTGAGTTGGTGACCTCTGTTACCAGACAAGAGCCCTGGTATCTACTTGACATATGAGTTTTTATAAACGCATAGGAAATAATCATCGTTCTTGTGAAACATGCCTCGAGAGGGTCGAGAGCGGCACGTGTGTACACAAGCACAGGCCTTGTTGACATTCTTTAATGACAGGGCATATTGGCAACTTTTCCTTTCAGTGCGATGTTGCCCAAATAAAGAAATACTACCATCTGATTGACTCATTCTGGAGGACCTGGTTTTCATAGGAATTCAAAGAGACGAAGAGTAGTAGAAAAGTGTTGACAAATGTATGAAGAAGCTTAATAGCATTACTCCATTTTTATTTTCTGCTGCAACCCCAGCCCAAAGCTCTATCAATAACAGCCCTTAACATTGGGACGTAGCCAGTCTTGCCAGTTTTTTTCTCTTTTCTTATCTTTCCTTAATTTGATATGAAACATGCCTTCTTCCTTTCCTTCTAAATCTTAGGAATGGAATGGTGCTTCATTCTGCCTTGGCAGTTACAGTTGTGTTAAATGTCCCATGTAACCTTGTACCCTCTCCTGTATTGATCATGTCACTGTAGCTGCCACAAATCAAGATTTTTAGTTGGGTCAATAGTGTCTCCCAGGAACTGTGATATCACTATTTTTCAGTTTTAGTCCAAAAACAGCAATCATAAATCTGTCTTTTTTTTTTTTTTTTTTTTTTTTTTACTCAGTTTACTGAGGAATGAAAAAACAATCCCACTCACAGAAATTAACAAAAATCTAAATATGATCTCAAAAAGAAATATGTGAAACTTTGCTGAAGAAAATTATAAAATTTTGTGAATATACATAAAAGAACACTTTTAAATGTCAGTTCTCCCTGAATTTAGAGATTTAGTGCAATTCCAATCAAAATTCTTAATGTGATCTTTCTTTTTGTCACAAAAAAGGTTATTATAATGATCATCTAGCTACATTTTTTTAAGAGGAGAAATTAGGACACACATAGCTTCTGTGTTAACACATATTTTGTACCTGCAGTCATTAAGTCATTTTCATTTTGACACAAGAATAGAAGAGCAGATCGATAGAGCAGAGTTAGATAACTACCGAAGAGACCCAATTATATGTAAGAACATAAAATATGGTAAAGAAGACATTAGAAATCAGTTGTGGGTGGGAAAAGTTTTTAAATAAATAGTGCTGAAGCAGTTGGTTTTCTCTTAAGAAAAAGATCGATTTTCGATTTTAATCTTCACTTCATGTCTTATACCAAAATAAATTCCAGGAGCTTAAAGCACCTTTAAATGTACAAAGTAAAGCTTTAAAAAAGAAAAACAAAAAGCTAGAAGTAAACAGACTGGGCATTTATAAACAGTCTCTA
Organism: Platanista minor; assembly: GCA_004363435.1. Lineage (NCBI taxonomy): Eukaryota > Metazoa > Chordata > Mammalia > Artiodactyla > Platanistidae > Platanista > Platanista minor. The sequence goes on along the minus strand of RJWK010045169.1, from coordinate 8,337 downwards.
TCAGGAAGAACATGTAAGCTTAAAACAGTGGAAATCACAAAGGAAAATATCATATTTGATTACATAAAATTCAAAATTTCTCACTCTGAAAAAGCTGCTTGAATACAATTTAAATGAAAACAACAAATAGTTGCTTAAAATATGGTAAAATATGCTCAATCTGTGATAAGCATATACAAATAGATAAGAAAAACACTAAAATCCTGTAGATAGCAGAAAAAGTCACAAAAGAGGAAATAGTAAGGGCTAATAAACATTTTATAGTGTTAAAAGTTTTTAATTCTATTTTTAGCTGAGGAATAGCAATTTTAGAATTACGAATTGGCTAGAATTGAATAAAATAGGCTCTAGTACACTGATAGAGGGGACATAAATGGACACAAACTATTTAGAAAAAGTATTGGTGATATGCAATGAGAGCTTTAGAACTACTTGTACCTTTATATCAATAATTCCATTTCTAGAAAACCATCCAAAGAAAACCATCATAAAAACAGACAAAGATTATTTATAAAGGTAATCTCATTTTTTTATAGTAATATGAACTGGTGTTTTAGAAATGTTATGGTCAGGGACTAATTAGTTAAAATCTTATATAGCCTTCCAGTGGAATATTATGTAGCCATTAAACTTATGTTTTCAAAGAATATTTAATAACATGGGAAATGCTTCCATAGTACTACTATTCCAGCTGTGTTCTTATGTATACCAGGGCAAAGACTGAAGAGCAAAATAATCACAATATTAACAGTATTTATCACTATTTGGTAGAGATATAGACAATTTAAATTCCCTTCTTGATATTGTTCCATAGTTTTTGTTTATAGTAAGTATATTACTTTTATAATCAGAAATTAAATATTAAAAATAAAGCTCAATTCTTTAGTGCAGTTATTTCTGAATTTGAAATTCAAATAGACAAAAAAATAAGTAAAAGTATACACTATTTGAAAATTATCATCAAGTTTCATTGGACTGATATACAAATAGGTCTACAGAACACTTATAAAATCATTAATCTTGACCGCAAAGAAAAATCTTAACTAAATTCTAAAAAGTAAAAATGTTACATGTTTTCTGAATATAAGCTAATAAAACTAGAAATTAACAAAAAACAGGCATAAATGTAACTGCTTATAAATTAAGAATTTTTTTCTAAGGAACTCCTAATTTAAAGGGGAAATGAATATATAAGTGATATATTTCTGTAATTCATAAAACAATATAGAAATTGTTTTAAAAGCGAGCCACTTTGTATCAAAACCTATGGAATACAGTCAAATCTATATTTAGAGAATTTTACCTTAAAATATTACTACTTTAAAATAAAGATATATACATGTGAACCTAGGCATTCAGTTTAATTTATGCACAAGTGATAAAAATAAACCAAAAGAAGGCTGGAAGAGAGAATTATAAAAATAAATCCTGAAATTAGAGATAGGGAAGACAAAAGGACAGCGAATAAAACCAAAAGCTGGGTTTTAGGAAGTACTGATAAAATAGATAAATTCCTAGCATGTGTCATTAAGGAAAACTCTAAAAATAAAAAGCAGTTGCTATTAAGCATAAGAAAACAGATACAACCACATTTTATTTGTAACCACCTAATTCTGCTATAACAACATATGTTTTTTAAAATCACTGCACTATGCAGAATCACACAGTTAAAACCATAGGACGTATGGGAAAAATAGGGACACAGTACTCAAAAACTTTGTCCAAACAACAAAAACCAAGCAACTTTGCTGGAGATACGTAAAAAATAGATAGGACACTTGTTAAAATGCTAGCAACAGTTTTTACATGTGTGTTAAATGGTTGGGGAATCCATAAACATTACGATATATACAGAACTTTACCTGGAAAAAAACCCTCAAATTTGCTTGTGGGAGTGGACCTCAGAAAGGTTGCAGCTCCTGGGACTCGTCCCCTGGCAGTCCAGTGGTTATGACCCCGCGCTTCCATTGCAGGGGGCGTGGGTTCCATCCCTGGTTGGGGAAGTAAGATCCTGCATGCCGTGCGGTGTGGCCAAAAAATAGGGAAAAAAAAAAGGTTGCAGCTTGTGAGTTATTTTGAATTGATGGGAGGAGGTTATCTGAAAGCAGAAGGCCAAGTTTTAACACGAGGTGAACATAGGTGTGGCTCTCAAGGGGTGATACCCTGCGGTAGCTGGTAGATGTTTGAGGTGTGTGTGTGTGTGTGTTATGTATTCCTACGTGGCTTGGTTCTGCTGGGTTCAGTTTTCTGTGTTCACTTAAGTGTTCTGGAGGACAAAATCATGCGTAAGAAGCTGTGAAATTGGAGCTCTGCTTAGATCCTTCCCTAATATACCAATCCTGTTGAAACAAATTCATGTTTTTAGAATAAGTGGTATAGCAGAACTGCCTATATAAGAGAGTTAAAGAATCAGAGGACAATATTATATTAATATCCGTGGTAATGCATTTGAAAATTTTTTAAAATGTGTGATTTTTTTTTCAAATGATAGTTTTATCTCCTGCCTTTCCATCTTTACATCTCATCTATTTTAAAAATTTATTTATTTATTTGGCTGTGCTGGGTCTTAGTTGTGGCACATGGGGTCTTTAGTTACAGCATACGAACTCTTAGTTGTGGCATGTGGGATCTAGTTCCCTGACCAGGGATCGAACCCGGGCCCCCTGCATTGGGAGCATGCGGTCTTAGCCACTGGACCACCAGGGAAGTCCTGAAAATGTATGATTTTATAACAAAAATAAATTAATAAATTTGACTCAAGGAGAGGTAGAAAACTTCTACAGACCAATAACTGTAATTAGAAATTAGAAAAATTGTTTAAAAGTTGCTTTTTTTTTTTTTTTTTTGCGGTAGGCGGGCCTCTCACTGCTGTGGCCTCTCCCGTTGCGGAGCACAGGCTCCGGATGTGGAGGCTCAGTGACCATGCCTTACGGGCCTAGCTGCTCCGCGGCATGTGGGATCTTCCCAGACCGGGGCACGAACCTGAGTCCCCTGCCTCAGCAGGCGGACTCCCAACCACTGCGCCACCAGGGCAGCCCCTAAAAGTTGCTGTTTTTGGAAGGACCAGGCATTCATGATTTTATAGCTGAATTCTCTCTAATTCTTCAATCACAATTGTTCATTATAGTCCAGAAGATTTTTTTTTTAAGGTGAGATGCTTAATTCATTTTCCAAAGGTAGCATTTATTTATTTAACTTAACTCGCAAAGAGTACTTACTGTGTGCCAGGAACTGTTTTAAATGCTTCATAAAGATTAACTAATCCTCACTGCAGTCTTATGAAGCTATTACAGAGAAGAAAACCGAATCACGGAAAGCTTGAGTAACTTGTCCAAGGTCATGTAACTAGTACATGTTTTAGCTGGGATTTAAATTTATTTATTATTTATTTTTATTTTTGGCCGCGTTGGGTCTTTTTTGCGGTGCGCGGGCTTTCTCTGGTTGCAGTGAGCGGGGGCTACTCTTCGTTGCGGTGCGCGGGCTTCTCATTGCAGTGGCTTCTCTTGTTGTGGAGCACGGGCTCTACGCGTGTGGGCTTCAGTAGTTGTGGCGTGCAGGTTCAGTAGTTATGGCTCACGGGCTCTAGAGCGCAGGCTCAGTAGCTGTGGCGCATGGGCTTAGTTGCTCCACGGCAGGTGGGATCTTCGTGGACCAGGGCTCAAACCCATGTCCCCTACATTGGCAGGCGGATTCTTAACCACCACTGCACCACCAGGGAAGCCCTTAGCTGGGATTTAAACCAGGCAGTTTGGCTCCAGTGCCCAAGCTCTGAACTCTTACCTACTACTGTGCTTTGCTATCTTTAAACCAAAACTCAAAGAAGATATCCTCAGTGGCTTTCTGAGTTGTATGAAGTACAGATCTGGCAAGGCCTAAACTCTGACTTCCCCTAGTGGCTGCTAACAAGGATAGGCAGAAGGAGGGGGGAAATAAGTTCTGTGGAGTTGTGATCAAATTTCAAAACAAGGGAGGAGAGAGCTGGCAGATAAATTCCCTCTTCATCCCCCTCTCCAATGGATTCTTCCAAATTCTGGTGTTTGTTCTGTCCAGAGACCTGTTATATGCTGGAGAACTAGCTGGGTTCTTCATGAAACACGGCCAAGCTTAGTGATACACCATTCATCTTTTTCTGCTTCACTTTGCTTCCCCCTCACTCAGACCACTGATATCACACCTCCAAACAAAGAAATAGCACTTAAGTTTCACCTCTAACTCTACTTTTTAGGAAACCAGGCTGCAGCAGACAAAATTCGTAAAACAAGAAATGATTATGGCAAATAAGCATATAGAAAGTGCTCTGACTCATAAGCACTTAGAGTAATACATACTAAACCATAGTGAGTTATAACTGTTTTGTACATTAATTTGACAAAAAATTGAAAAGGTGAGTAATATCTAATGCTGATGAGATATGGGGAAATATGCTGTCGTATGAGGGCCAGATGGTGGGGAAATGAAATACTGCATACATCTAGAAAGTGATCTGGCAGAGATTATTAAAATATTAAGTGTACACAATCTTTGAGGCCAGCAATCTTTTCAGCATATACATTAGTTCATATGTTTATGCATTCAAAGACATTTCTTGCCGTATTTTTGCAATAGTAAAAAATAGGAGACAAGCAGAATAAAGTCCATTTAATGGGGGGTACTTGAATAAAATATGGCATATCCATATTTTGGAGTGTGTTTTGTCCTGGAAAGATAGTTCTGATATATTATAAATGAAAAGAGCAAGTTGTAGAATAATAACTGTAGTGTGATCCTATTTTGTATAGCCAAACAAACCAAAAAAACTATATATGTTTGCATAAGGGTTTTCTTTAGAAAAAAAAAAAAGAAAGATGTGGAAGGATACCACAGACCTTTAACAAACACTGATTCCTTCAAAGGATTGAGACAGAGGGTGGAGATAATTGCTAACCTCTTCCTTATATATACTGTATTGTTTGATCTATTACTGTGAGCATTAAAAACAGGTGTGATGAGAACCCAGAAGCTTTCCCTAAAATCAGGTTCCAGGCAAGGCTAATGATTCCTTTTCAACACTGATTCCTTCTCATTATTCCTTTTCAACATTGTACTAGAAGTTCTAGCTAATGCATAAGCCAAAAAAATGGAAACAAAAGGTATACTGATTGGGAAGGAAGAAATAAGACTATCTTGTTTGCAGAGAATATGATCATTTATGTAGAAAATCTAAAAGAATTGATAAGAAAAACTCGTGGAACTTATAAGCAGTTATATTGAGGTTTCAGGATTCAAGGTTAATATACAAAAACCAGTCATTTCCTGTATATCGGCAACGAACAAGTAGAAATAGAAATTAAAAACACAACACCATTTACATTAGCACCCCAAAAGATGAATTAGTTTAGTGTAAATCTAACAAAATATGTACAAGATCTATATGAGGAAAACTATGAAACTCTGGTAACGAAATCGAAGAACTAAACAAGTAGATATTCCATGTTCATAGATAGGAACACTCAATACTGTCAGGATTTCAGTTCTTCCCAATATGATCTGTAGATTCATTGCAATCCCACCATACAACCCACCAATCCTTGGTATTTACCCAAAGGAGCTGAAAAACTATGTTCACACAAAAACGCTCACACAGATGTTTATAGCAGCTTTATCTACAATTGTCAAAACTTGGAAGCAACCAAGATGTCCTTTAGTAGATGAATGGATTAGTAAACTGTGGTACATCCTGTCAATGGAATATTATTCAGTGCTAAAAAGAAATGAGCAATCAAGCCATGCAAAGACATAGAGGAAACTTAAATGCATATTAGTAATAAATGAAGCCCATCTGAAAAGGCTGCCTAATGTATGATTCCAACTATATGGCAATCTGGAAAAGGCAAAACTTTGGAGATGGTGAATAGATCAGTAGTGCCAGGGCTTAAGCGGGAGAGAAAGATGAATAGGTAGAGCACAGAGGCTTTTTAGGGCAGTGAAAATACTCTGTATGATACTCTAATTGTGGGTATATGTCATTTTACATTTGTCAAAATCCACAGAATTTATAACACCAAGAGTGAAGGCTAGTGTAAACTGTGGGTTTTGGGTGGTAATGATGTGTCAGTGTAGGTCATCAATTATAACAAATGTACCACTCTGGAGTGGGCTGTTGATAAAGAGGGAGACTGTGCATGTGTGAGGACAGAGGCTTTATGAAAAATCTCTGTACTTTCCTCTCAATCTTGCTGTGAATCTAAAAATGCTCTTAAAAAAATAAAAGTTAGGATGATAGATATGTAGACAGCTGAATATAAAGAAGGGATGGTAGAGAGATGGATAAAATAATTTAAAATGTGTATATCTTTGATTGGTCAATCCCAACAAGATAATCTAAGCTTCAGGCAAACTTTTACATTATATTGTTTGTAAGTTTAATAGATAAAATATTTTATAAAGTCAATTTGGTAATATCTATCAAATTTAAATGGTCATATCCTCCAGTCCAGCAGTTCTACTTCTAGAACTTTATTTTATTGAAATATTGCTAGAGATATAAAGAGATACAGTGCATGTTATGTGATTATTTTTATATACAACTCATTTTTAATTAAATAATTGACATATAACATTATATTAGTTTCAAGTATACAACATAATGATTCAATATTTGTATATATGGCAAAATGATCACCACAAGCCTGTTTAACATTCATCACCACACACAGTTACAAATTTTTTTTTCTTGTGATGAGAACTTTCAAGATCTACTGTCTTAGCAACTTTCAAATATACAATGCAGTATTTTTAATTATAGTCACCGTATTGTACTTGATATCTCAGGACTTATTTTGTAACTGGAAGTTTGTACCTTTTGATCACCTTCACCCCTTTTGATCATCCCACCTTGCCCTGCCCCTGGCAACCACCAGTCTGTCCTCTGTATCCATGAGTTCAGTTTTCTTTGGGGTGTTTTGTTTTGTTTTGTTAACGATTCCACGTGTAAGCAAGATCATATGGTATTTCTCTTTCTCTGTCTGCCGTATTTCACTTAGCATAATGCCCTCAAGGTCCATCCATGTTGTCACAGATGGCAAGAAGTTTTTTTTATAACTGAATAATATTCATTTTCTCTATCCATTTATCCATCCATGGACACTTAGGTTGCTTCCATGTCTTGGCTATTTGTAAATAATGCTGCAATGAACATGGGAGTACATATATGTTTTCGGGTCAGTATTTTTGTTTTCTTTGGTTAAATACCCTGAGGAATAGCTGGATCATATGATAGTTCTATTTTTAACTTTTTGAGGACCCTCCATGCTGTTTTACATCGCGGCTGCACCCATTTACACTCCTACCAACAATACAGAAGGGTTCCCTTTGCTCCACACACTTGCCAACACTTGTTGTCTTTTATCTTTTTGATAATGGCCATTCTAACAGGTGTGAGGTAATATCTCATTATGGTTTTGAATTACATTTCTCACATGATTAGTGATGTTGAGCACTTTTTCATCTACCTGTTGGCCATCTGTATGTCTTCTTTGGAAAAATTTCTGTTCAGATCCTCTGCCCAGTTTTAAATCATATTATTTGTGTTTTTTTTTTATTGAGTTGTTTGAGTTCTTTATATATTTTGGATATAACCTATTATCAGATATATGATTTGCAGATATTTTCTCTCATTCAGTAGGTCACTTTTTTGTTTTGTTGATGGTTTCCTTTGCTGTGCAGATTTTTAGTTTGATGTAGTTCCACTTGTTTAATTTTGTTCGTGTTGCCTTTGCTTTTGGTATCATATCCAAAAAATCATCACCAAGACCAATGTCAAGGAACTTACCACCTATGTTTTCTTCTAGGCGTCTTATGGTCAGGTCTCGTGTTCAAGTCTTCAATCCATTTTAAGTTAATTTTTGTATATGGTATAAGATAGTGGTCCAGTTTCATTGTTTTGCATGTGGCTGTACAGTTTTCCCAACAGTTTATTGAAGAGACTCTCCTTTCCCCATTGTATATTCTTGGTTTCTTTGTCATAAATTGATTGACCATGTGATTTTTTTTTTCTAACATCTTTATTGGAGTATAATTGCTTTACATTGTTGTGTTAGTTTCTGCTGTATTACAAAGTCAATCAGCTATATGCATACATATATCGCCATATCCTCTCCCTCTTGCATCTCCCTCCCACCCTCCTTATCCCACCCCTCTACGTGGTCAGAAAGCACTGAGCTGATCTCCCTGTGCTATGCGGCTGCTTCGCACTAGCTATCTATTTTACATTTGGTAGTGTAAATATGTCACTGCTACTCTCTCACTTCATCCCAGCTTACCCTTCCCCCTCCCCATGTCCTCAAGTCCATTCTCTAC
>RJWK010045168.1:0-18120 GCA_004363435.1 Platanista minor | reverse complement strand
CACACACACACACCCACACACACACTCGCCACACACACACACTATTGGGCTCAGTGACACCATATAACAACAGTAACAGGCTTGAGCAGAAACACAGCTGCATTAGGCTGCTATGGCTGGTGGGCCTTCCCCAGGGACAAGGGTCAACCTCCACTCACCTGGGTGCGGGGAGGGTCTTATGTCCATCTGTGGTCAGCCTAGGAGTCAAGAGAGAAAATCAGGTTAAAGTGTGATTCGTAAAAGAATTTCATTTTGAGATGACTTCGTGCAGCCTTCTTGAGGGTGAAGGGTTGAACTAAGTGGAATTTTAAAATAATCATCTTCAATTATTCCTGTGGTCATTGATTCATCCATTTCAGTAGGTACATCCCATGCATCTCTTTGTACCATTGCTGCTCTGAGCACTGGGTTTACAAAGATTAATAGGACAGACTGGGTCCCAGGCCACCAAAAACTTACAGTCTAGAGGAGAGCTGACCAGTAGAAACACAATGTGAGCCACAATGCGAGACACATATGTAATTTTGAATTTTCTAGTAGCCACAGTTTAAACAGCAAAAAGAAACTGGAGAAATTGATTACAATAATATATTTTAATTTAACCCAATATATCCAAGAGATTAGTAAGGAGATATTTTCTTTTCCTTCTCCTACACTAAGTCTTCAGTATCTGATGTGTATATTCCAGCTATGTCTCAGTTTGGACCTGGCAGGTTTCAAGTGTTCAGTAGCTACACACAGCTCAGAGCTACTGTCTGAGATTGTGCAGCTCTAGAAAACACAATTCTACGTACCACAATTTACATGGTGTACAGAGACTTATTTTATTTTTGAAAAACATTTTATATGCATATTCACAGGAGAATGGATAAACAAATTGTAGTATATATGTAGTGTATAATATATAATACTCATATATAGCAGTGAAAATTAATGAACCAGAGTTATACATACCAAGCCAATGGGTTACTCATTGTTGAATAGGAAGGGCAGTTGCAGTAGAATGCAGGTAGTATTATTCTATTTACAAAATGTTTCAAAATATGCAAAATTAAATAATATATCATTTAGAAATACATGCATATGTATTAAAATATAATATAAAGAAATGCCTGGGAATGATAATTTCCAAATTAAGTATAAGCCTTAAATTCAAAGAGAAAGAAAGGAATACAGAGGGGGCTCCTATAGTGGTAATATAGAAGTAATATTTTATTCCTTCTGCTAGGTGGTGAGTGCATGGAGATTTGTTATGGTGCCCTTTACCCTTTAAAATTGTCTTAATTCATTAATCATTAGAGAAATGCAAATCAAAACTACAATGAGATATCATCTCACACCGGTCAGAATGGCCATCATCAAAAAATCTAGAAACAATAAATGCTGGAGAGGGTGTGGAGAAAAGGGAACCCTCTTGCACTGCTGGTGGGAATGTGAATTGGTAAAGCCACTTTGGAGAACAGTATGGACGTTCCTTAAAAAACTACAAATAGAACTACCATATAACCCAGCAATCCCACTACTGGGCATATACCCTGAGAAAACCATAATTCAAAAAGAGTCATGTACCAAAATGTTCATTGCAGCTCTATTTACAATAGACGGGACATGGAAACAACCTAAGTGTCCATCATCGGATGAATGGACAAAGAAGATGTGGCACATATATACAATGGAATATTACTCAGCCATTAAAAAGAAATGAAATGGAGTTATTTGTAGTGAGGTGGATGGACCTAGAGTCTGTCATACAGAGTGAAGTAAGTCAGAAAGAGAAAGACAAGTACTGTATGCTAACACATATATATGGAATCTAAGAAAAAAAGAAATGTCGTGAAGAACCTAGGGGCAAGATGGGAATAAAGACACAGACCTACTAGAGAATGGACTTGAGGATATGGGGAGGGGGAAGGGTAAGCTGGGACTAAGTGAGAGAGTGGCATGGACATATGTACACTACCAAACGTAAAATAGCTAGCTAGCGGGAAGCAGCCGCATAGCACAGGGAGATCAGCTCGGTGCTTTGTGACCACCTGGATGGGTGGGATAGGGACGGTGGGAGGGAGGGAGATGCAAGAGGGAGGAGATATGGGAACATATGTATATGTATAACTGATACACTTTGTTATAAAGCAGAAACTAACACACCATTGTAAAGCAATTACACTCCAATAAAGATAAAAAAAAAATTGTCTTAATTAATTCATGGCCAAAATGTCCAGGGAATTAAAAACAACTACACCTTATTTTGATATTACTATTATCATTATTATTAGTGTTATTATTTTGGTAATAGCTCACAAATCTGAGTAAGCTGACTACTTCAGAAGAAAATCTTTAGGAGATAAAAGAAGGGTAGAGGGCTTCCCTGGTGGCGCAGTGGTTGAGAGTCCGCCTGCCGATGCAGGGGACGCGGGTTCGTGCCCCGGTCCGGGAGGATCCCACATGCCGCGGAGCGGCTGGGCCCGTGAGCCATGGCCGCTGAGCCTGCGCGTCCGGAGCCTGTGCTCCGCAACGGGAGAGGCCGCAACAGTGAGAGGCCCGCGTACCGCTAAAAAAAAAGAAGGGTAGAGATCGGATACTGTACATGAAAATAGTCAAATCTGTAGGTCCCTCAAGTGTTTAAAAGCCAGACTTGAACCTGCAGCTCTTTCTACCCATCAGCTAAGAAAGGGCTGACACTTTCAAGAATCCTTCACTTATGAGAGGTGGAGTAGAGAGTGTAGGAAACCGATAAGTGTCATTTTCTCCACCCCTGACAGCAGACAGCAGAGAAAGGGAGGCTAGATGGTTCTCTGAGATAAAAGACAGGTCATCAAACCACCTTGTCAAAAACCAGTTCTGATTACTCAGCCTCCGTTGTTCCCTTGCCTGCCATGTGGAACACAAACTCCAACCTGATAAGGTCTTGGGCATGACATTCACCTTCAACTCAACCCTGATGTGAATGTTGAGGGATCCCTTATGGAAAAGTCTACTGTAACCACAAGCCTTATCTGCTTCATAAGATGGCCAAACATCACAGACTTGGATCATTCATTCTAAGATGAGAAGTAACTGTGGCCCTTGAGCCTGTGAAATATACTGGCCATGAGTCTATCCTTAGATAGAGACCAAAGGATAAGATTGCCACTGTCTACCTGACAGTTGAGGTCACTGACAGGAGCTGGATATCAATACGTGGATCTGAATTTTATTCTATCAATTCACAAGAGTGGAAATGAGGGCAAAAGCATTTGTCACTTGTGGAAATTTTTAATTTTTCTGGATGAATTACAGTTATTTATTGCATTCTTCCACATACTCAAAATTGCTTTCAAGGGAATTCCCTTGCGGTCAAGTGGTTAGGACTCCGTGCTCTCACTGCCGAGGACCAGGGTTCAATCCCTGGTTGGGGAACTAAGATCCCACAAGCTGTATCACGGGAAAAAAAAAAAAATGCTTTCGAACCAAACTATGAAGTGAGTAAAATTTGACTTTTGTTCCTTCATTCGTGGTTCCCTCCCCTTGTCTTATTATTTTTCTTTTGATGGTGAAATCAGTTAGGATACCAGGTCATCTGCTATAACAGAGAGGGCCCAAAATAATACTGCCTTAGTATACTCTTAGGCAACAGGTTTATTTCTCTGACACATGAAAGTCCAAGCTAGTATGACAATACCAGCCATCCCAGAGATTGTTTTAGGGCCTCAACGCTTACCTAGTTACTTTGCAGTCTTCAGCTTGTGGTTTTTTAAACTTCTCATGATCCAGCCGGGCTGCTCCTTGCCCTGCTAACTCGATCAGTCAAGGGCATGACCTGAAAATTAAACACAGCACTTCTGCTCAAGCCCCATTGGCCAGAATTTAGTCCTATGTCCACACTAAGTGGCAAGGGGGTGGGAGGGTTGATTTAAAGCACTGAACAGGGGGCTTCCCTGGTGGCGGAGGGGTTGAGAATCTGCCTGCCAATGCAGGGGACACGGGTTCGAGCCCTGGTCTGGGAGGAGGAGGAGGAGATCCCACATGCCGCAGAGCAACTAGGCCCGGGAGCCACAGCTACTGAGCCTGCGCGTCTGGAGCCTGTGCTCCGCAACAAGAGAGGCCACAACAGTGAGAGGCCCGCGCACCGCGATGAAGAGTGGCCCCCGCTTGCCACAACTAGAGAAAGCCCTCGCACAGAAATGAAGACCCAACACAGCCAAAAATAAATAAATTAATTTAAAAAAAAAAAAGCACTGAACAATGATTTGGGTTCAAAATGAAGGGCTGAGTAATTTAGAAAATGTTACATCTGTTCACTATGTGATACTTTGGTGACTAATTCAAGGCTACGCTATGGAGGAGAGCCAGAAGACCTGAGTGCACCAAGAAGATGCTGACAGACTCAGTGGTGACAGGAAGTGACCCTCTGGCTGGGAGAGGAGAAATCATAAGTAAAGGAGAGAAATTAGGGGATTTTCCAAGAGGGGGCTTGTGGTGTTCACTTTCTTCTATCAACCCAGAACTTCCTGACCATTTGCAAGATTTACCATGTGCAGGAGGATCATGGGAGGCCCTGAAAAATTTACATTGGGAGTAAATTAATTACACTGTTTTGTCAAAACATGCCACTCGCCAGCTCAAATTCCACACTCTAAGCAAAGTCAAAACTTCTTACCTTGGTCACAAAACCCGTTGTCATCTGGCCCCCACTCGCATCCTCCAACTCCATCTCCCATCGTCTCATCTGTTCTTTACTGTATGACAACCGCACGGCTCTCCTGGCTATTCCTAAAGGACACAGAGCATATTTCTGCCTCAGGGACTTTGCACTCGCTGTTCCCTCAGTCTGGATTGTTCTTTCCCTAAATATGTACAAAGCTGGCTCTCCCCCACCCCTTTCAAGTCTGTGCTCAAATGTCACCTCTTTCAAGAGGCAATCCCTGACTGCTCTCTTTAAAACGGTGCTACTCAAAGTAGGGTAACACACTGGAACTAGTCTGTGAACTGTTTGTTACCAGTTTGCTATAAGTTAAGTACAGAAGTTTTGAGGGTCTTTCCCCAGAATGGGGGTTTTAGAGGAGTTCATGTGTGGCTGAATTCAGGTGCTGAGTCACTTATGGTGTGAACTAAAAGCTAGTAGGACTTCGTGATACCGTGTGATATTTTAAGGTTAGTGTGTCAACTGTAACCCAAAATATTAAAAAATTTGTAGAAAATGTAAGCATGCATTTATTTTTTTATAACATATTACATGATCATTTTTAATTCTTAATCAAGCCTCTTTCAGAGTTTAACATTATTGGTCGTATTAGGGAAGAAAGCTTTGTATCATTATTTTTTTCATGCTTGGGCATTTAAATTTTGTTCTTAAATAATCTCTGTGAGTTGTTATTAACTGACAAATTAAAAGAGGACTTCACAGGATACTCTTTGTAAATAGCTCTCTTCTAATATGACACTGGAAGTGTGAATAATTCTTGTTCTAAACAGATGAAAAATCAAGTTTGGTATATTTTTACATTTTTAACGTTCTAAAAAATTATTAAAACATCTTGATGTACTACAGAAATTTGATAAAATATAGGCAAATCTGGTAAAGATCACCTTGAGTTAGATCTGCAAACCTCTTTTCCATCTTTTCCTGCCTCGGGAACATGTTACATATCAATATCGACACGAGATAAAGAGGCATTTGGAAGAAAAATCCTCAAATTGTTGGAGGTCTCTGGTTCCCTAAACTCAACCATTTCTAATTGTTTCAACTCTAGGTCAGAAGTGAGGGAAATTTTGTTTATGTGTGTTGACTGTTGTGTATGGAAATGATAATGTAGAGGCTGGTTTGTATTCATAGTTATACTGTGGTGGATAGAATCATGGTCCCCCAAAGATGTCCATTGTTCTAACCCCAGAACCTGTGAAATGAACTTTGAAAATGTGGTTAAGTATGCTGGTGTGGGAGGTACTACAGTCTATTTTCATATTTGTAGAGCCAACCTTGGCTGCAAATTTAGAACTACCTGGTGAGTAGTTGCAAATCCTCGTGCCTGGCCACAGCCAACAATTAAATCAGTATCTAAAAAATTCCCCAGGTGATCCTAATGTGCATTCAAGCTTGCGTGACACTGGTCTGGAGCAGTGCTTCTCAAACTTTAACATGCATATCATCACCTGGGGGTATTGTTAAATGCAAATTCCAGTTCAGTAGGTCTGGGGCGAGCCTGAGATTCTCTAGTTCTAACAAGCTCCCAGGTGATGCTGCTGCTGCTGGTCCAGGGACCACACTTTGAGTAACAAGGCTCAGGATAATAAGTGGCACGCTACAGGAAGGTGCAACTAATGAACAATTACAAGGACAATAGGCAAGACTTTAGAAAAAAATCTTCAGACACATTATTTTTATATTGTGATAAAATATATCAAATTTAAAATTTATCATCTTAACCATTTTTAATGTTCAGTTCAGCGGCATCAAGTAGATTGTTTTGCAACTATCACTACCGTCCATCTCCAGAACTTTTTCATCTTCCCCACCTGAAACTCTATACCCATGAAACACTAGTTTCTCACTCCTCCTCCTCCCCTCGGCCTCTGGCAACCACCATGCTACTTTCTGTCTCTGTGAATTTGACTCTGGGAACCTCTATAAGTGGAATCATATAATATTTGTCTTCTTGTGACTGGCTTATTTCACTTGATATAATGTCCTGAAGGTTCATCCATGTTGTGGAGTGTATCAGAATTTCCTTCCTTTTTAGGGCTGAATACTATTCTGTTGTGCTCATAGAGACATCATGTTTCAGTAAATTTATCTCTGTAGGAAATGGATAGGATCATCAGTTTTGACTACAGAAGAACACAGCCAGAGAGCTTCAGTGCATAAGGAATCTGTTAGGTAGGGCAAAAGTCATTGCCCTAAATAGGCTGTCCTTTGTAATATGAAAATGACCTGGTTTCATAGGGCCAGGGGCCCTGACTGACCATTCTTTTCCCATTTAACGTTAATTGGGAAATTCCTGGTTTGAGAAGGAATTATTAATGACCTAACTATGGTAGCAAGAAGTCAGCCACCCACACTGTGATGACAAATCTTCTGGATCAGAAGCAGCTGCTGGACCAGGTCCAGAAGAATGAGGTCACCCATGAGCCTTGGCTCCCAGGCTCTGAGGCTGCCTCAAAATGACGGAGAAGTTTTAGGTGGAAACGCCTCAGTGACAACTACACAAGTAACCATTTTTTCCTGGTAGAGGTACTGCCTTTCTAAAGAAGGATTAAAAAAAGAAAAGAAAAAAACCCAAAGGAAATGAACAGTGACTTCTTTGCTGGACTGAAATGAAAGGTTGACACCCAAGAATAAAACAATGTAAAAAAATTCCAAAGGAAATACTCTGTCTCTGTTTAGAAATGTGAGACCTTACTTCCAGCAAACCAATAAGAACCAAACTGACAAACGGGGAGGGGGGAGGTTCTTTTCATGAGTCTCAAATATCAGGAAGCTTTCCCCAGAGACCCAATCCTGATATAATCTCGCTGTGATCTCTGCAACCCTTGGTTTATGCCTTCCTTGGAGCATAAATTTTGACCTATCGCTCTTTTTCTGTGTTTAATTCTCATTTGTGAAACAGGGGCTTATCTAATAACTCTTGAATGGAAGGGATTTGTGCTCTCGATTCCAGAAACAGCTCGGTGTTAGTGGAACGATCTTGGTGGCCTTAGATTCAAGAGGCCTACTATATAATCCTCCCCTGCCACTTACCAGCTTTGGGCAAGTTATTTATTTATACTGTCTCAGCTTCACTGATCTCATTGGTAAAAGGAAACTAACAATACCTGCCACATCGGATTATTATGAGGATTACATGAGACAGTGTTTGTAAAAGTGTCTGATTATAGGGGGTACTCTATGAATATTGATACCCACATCCTCTCTGTATTTATAATCCAGGCACAGTTAGGTAGAAGGATCCAGGGGTGAGCAAAACTAGACAACAACTCTCAGAGAACTTACAGTCTAGAGGGGAGAGAGATCTTAATCAGTCGCAAATGTCCAGTTGATCTTGGGTCAAGCTCTGTGACAAAGGAAAGGTGCAGAATGCTATGAGGGTCATGAGAGGTGTGGATACGAATCTCAGGAAGGGTTTCTCTTGGAAGGGATGACTGGCCTGGGATCTGAAGCATGAACAGGTGTTAGTCAGAGGAAGAGATGGAAGACTGTTCCAGGCAGAAGCTTCCAGATGGGGGAGAAGGGTGGACCATGGCAAGTGAGAGGACTTAGAGAACAGTAGGACACCTGGAGGCAAAGGGATACCCTGAGACAGAGGTGGGGATGTCACCAGACTAGGGGGAGTGCTGTTGGCCACACCCAGGAATTTTGTCTTTATTCTGAGGCCAAGGGAAGCCTTGGTGTTTGTGGGGGAGGGTCACTTCTGAAGGCTAATATTTCATTTTTAGAAAGCTCCCTGGTCCAGGAGACAGATGATGGTAGAATGGGATGGTGGTGATGGAGATGGAAACATGGAGATGAACTGGAAAGTCTGGGGGCACATAAAACCTTAGGCATCATATTTTCTACATGTTTATAGAA
Organism: Platanista minor; assembly: GCA_004363435.1. Lineage (NCBI taxonomy): Eukaryota > Metazoa > Chordata > Mammalia > Artiodactyla > Platanistidae > Platanista > Platanista minor. The sequence goes on along the minus strand of RJWK010045168.1, from coordinate 9,575 downwards.
CAAATCAATGAATCAGTGGCCTTTTTAATGTATAGGACTGATGGTTGGCCCAGATGCCAACCTGAAGCACATGCAAAATAACATGTGTGTATAGTTTGGCCATAAAAAAAACCAAAGTACATGCTCCAACACAGACGTACCTTGAAAAAATTACGCTAAGTGAAGAAGCCAGTCACTAAGACCACATACTGTATGATTCCATTTATACGAAATGTTAAGAATAGGCAGAAGCTATAGAGACAAAGTAAATTAGTGGCTGCTGGGGACTGGGGAAAATGGGGGAATTAGGGGTGACAGCTAGAGGGTATGGGGCTTATTTCTGAAGTGATGAAAATGTAAAATCGAATGTGGAGGTGGTTGAACATCTCTATGAATGTACTAAAATCCATTAAGTTGTACACTTTAAATGAGTGAATTATATAAAATTATATATATATAATTTTCAAATTATGTCTCAATAAATCTGTCACCAAAACATACTTATACTTATGTTTATATGTGTTTATATTTATACTTAACAGGGGCGAGAAGCCCACAGTCATAAACACTGCCACCCATGGCCAGAAGATCCCAATGGGCATGACCTCCAAGGTGCCCAGGTTGGCATCTCCTGACCCAGCATCCTCAGGGGAGGAAAGCATCCTTAGCCCCACTCTTCACCCTGGCTTCTGACTCCTTCGAGAGCAAATGAGATGGTACTGTCTGCAGACTTCAAGGGACGGAAGAGAGAAGGCATTTAATTGTTTTTAAGCACCTCGTTGCCACCATCTTCACTCTGTGGATCTGGAGTGAAGAACTGTCACATGACGGCAGCTGTCACTGGACTGCGAGTGGCTCCGAGAGGACAGAAACTCCTACTCATCCTCCAGGTCTCTATTTACATGTCACCTTCACCGGGCAGCCTTCTGTGACTTCTAGGTATGAATCACATGCCTCTGCCTTCCTACCTGCCTTCTGCCTTGACAGCACTGACCCTCCTCCTGAGGCAGAATTGCTTGTTTCCTTACCTATGATCCCACTGAACTGTCACCTCCTTCAGGGCAAGCATGGACGCTGGGTCACTAGTTGTGTTCCCCAGCTCTACGGGCTTGTGCATAGGATGCGTTCAGTGAGTCTTTAGTGAATAAATGAGACAAACACAGCCCTGAATCTGTTCACAAGGTAGATATCCCAGCTCTCCAAAGATGGCTCATGAAGTCTTAGACAAGAAAAGCGTTTGTAGTTGCCGTGGCCAAAACAGAGATTGGTCTGAGGGCGGTGCTGGGGAGCCAGACCTTTCGCAGAGCAAAGAGAACAGGAATCCGCACATGCAGATGACTCCACGCTTCCCTAAAGCAAGGATGGCTTTCGCATTGCTCATGCTTTGGGAATGTCCCTTCCCAAACAGCTTCAGGTTGTAACAGCCGTGAAGCTTGACCTACCACCTCCTTATTGTCTACCCTCTGGGGGAGAAACAATAATCCACCCATGCTGATACCAAGGTATTTCCTTTTTTTTTTCTTTTCCCTTTCTATACATCTGAACTTCTGGGACTTAGGGTTTAAACAAATGTCTCCAATAAAACATTTTCCAGGAAAATGGACACATACTAACCTATTTTGGTTTCTTTAAAGCTACAAATGTTCAAAACCCCCGTCATCTGCAACACAGTGTCATTTGGCAATTTTTTTTTTTTTTTTTTTTGACCGTGTGGCTTGCGAGGATCTTAGTTCCCTGACCAGAGATTGAACCCAGGCTCTAGGCGCTGAAAGTGCAGAGTCCTAACCACTGGACCACGAGGGAATTCCCTCATTAGGCATTATTAATAGCTAAAAAGTACTTGCATTTAATTGAAACACCTTGCACTTACCTCTACTTTAGAAAGGCAAAGCGGGCTGTGCTGGGGCCACTGAAACTGTTTCTTTTGCTTGGCTCTGCCACACCCTCCGCTGAGGGCCTCACTTTTCCTCTGCGTAAAATGGGGGGTTGGTTGAGTGTTTTAAGGTTGTTTCTATTTTTCCAAGATCACATTCTATTTTTGCTTGCTGACTCCTTTCTTAAAAAGGTGGAAATGTTAGTCGTACCATTTAGTCTCCCCTTACTACAGTGAGAAACTGTATTTAGCTATGAGCCACAGAGAACTGAATAACAGTGGCTTAAATACCCAAAGTCCAGAGGGAGGCAGTCTGAGTTTGTGGTGTGGCACCGTGATGCCATCAGGGACCCAGGCTTTTCTTATCTTTCTGGTCCATCCTCCTCAACAAATGGCTTCCATCTTCAGCGTCCCCTGAGATCCAAGAAGGTGACCAGCTCAGCAGTCATCATGGCCACCTTGCCGATGAGAAGACTAAGAAAGAGGACATGTTTACTTTTAGAGCCTTCTTGGAAGTTCCATCTGTGAATGGAAAATGCTGCTGCCATATTAGTAAACAAGGGATGTTGTAGCCATCAAGCCACTACAGCTGCCCAGGACAGTGCACCCTGAGGGGATTAGGATGGAGAAAAGCAGGATACTGGTCCTAGATAGGTAAGGTGCATATCAAAGGAATGATTTCAATGAGCCCAGACACTTGCATCTTACCATACATAGAAAAGTGCTAAATTCATTAACTTGAGATATCTGGTTTTCTTTAATTAATAGTAATCTTTTGAAGTTCCCACTACCTTTGTTGCAAAAACTCCTATATATCCTGGCCCCCCTTACCTCTTTGGAGCAGTCCCTCAGAGCTACCTTAGAGGCTGCCTCCTGGGCTTAAGTCCTCAGTTTTGTCCGCCAAATAAAACAGAATTCTCAACTTTTAGGTTGTACATTTTTTTCAGTCAACACATCCAATATTCTGCCTATACCTCACAGTCCAGAACTTAGTCCGATGGCCGCCTATAGCAGGAGGGAGACTGGGACATGTGGTCCTTTCACTGGGCACATTGCTGCCCCAAGTATTGTCAGTACCTCCTCTGTTAGGGAGGAAGTAGAGAGTGGATGTCGGGCTGGGCACCTAAAGTCACCACACTAGTCTTTAACCTAAACAGCTGTGAGTGTGAATGACAGTCCAAGTGAGATAAAGTTCCTCTTGTGCCCAGGGTGACAGGACTCTTGCTTCCGGAACACTGGGCAGTGGCCCTGGGGATTTCAGGGTCTCTGAGAGAACACCTGCTCCAAGAATTCAGGAAGGATCTCTTCTCAAACTTGACTACAGCCACTGCCTAAAATTTCACCACTGAAGAGTTATGCCATTGAGATAAAACATTAACTTCTATTTAAAATGAAGATACCCTTGAAAGGGTTAACACATGTGGCTACAACCTGTCATTTCTCTCTTTCAGCTGACACCTAGCAGGAGAGGATGCATTGAATTGTGGGGAGAAGACAGAGCTGTCCCATCACAATCACCAAAGTCCTCTCTTGAAGCCGGTGGGCCGTCAGTGGGGGCCTGAGGTTTTCCGGCACCTAGGGAGGAAGAACAAGCCTGGGAGTGGGAGCTCCTGGGAGATAATATAGAAAGTAGCCCCAGTGGACTTTAGATCAAAGACTTTGAGGTGTTTGGGGGTTTTTTTTGAGTTAATTTTTATTGATCCTGACCTCTGTCATTTGCTGCCCACATTTTATTTTATTTTATTTTGCTGCACCACTTGGCATGCAGGATCTTAGTTCCCCAACCAGGGGTCGAGCCCATGTCCGCTGCAGTGGAAGCGTGGAGTCCTAACCACTGGACCTCCAGGGAAGTCCCAAGACTTTGAGCTTTGAAAGGGACCTTGGTGATCATCTAGTCACATACCCATTTTACAGACAATGAAACCAAGCCTGAGAAGGATCACATGACATGAAGGAAGCACACAGATGGCTAGTAGCAGGCACAGACCTCAGACCCTATCTCCTGATTCCTAGTCCAGGAATGGTACCACCTTACCAGTTGTTTATTTTGTTCCACAGGTGATTAAGGTCCCCTGGAGAAGGGCTGAAGAGGAGAGGGGAAGGGGTGAGGTTCTGGGGAGCCTTACTGGGGTGAAACCAGGTTTCATGGGGTCTGAAGTTTATACAACTGGTGGAAGGGTGAGCTCCTTAAAAAAAACACAACTACAAAATTAAAAATACAGAATCAGGCAAAAGGCCGTGGAGGGTGCCTGAAGTTTCAGTACCATTAGCTTCTTGGTGAATCTGCCACTGGGGTCCCACCATGGATTCAAGCAGGTCAGTTCCTCCAACCTCTGTTTTACACCATACGCCTACTTTAAGGTGTTACAGTTAAAATTCAAAAAAAAAAAAAAAAGTTTGTAAAAAAGTTTGAAAATCACTGCTCTGCACTGTCTGTCATTTAGCATTGCTTAGGACCAGCCACAGTAGCAAACATAGTCACCTGCCAGCATTTCACTGTCAACATTTTTGAGAAATTAAATTATTTTAAGTGAGTCATAGGCCGTATGCTTGTACAGGTCGTACAGGCTGGGACTCAGGGAAGCACAGTAACCTTTGACTCACAAGATGGAATTTGAGTAACTCTTGATCAGGTGCCCCACAATAAGATGTCTAGATTGTTTAGATTTTAATACCTGTGGATTTAAAAATTACTTTCAAATGAAATGTACCTTAAAAAGCCACTTTTTTTTTTTTTTTTTGGTGTGTGTTTTAAATAATGGTATTTATTTCCATTAGTGGATGGGTGAAGGCACATCTGCTAGAATTCTCAGTGCATGAAAATGTGAGGCACATCTTGGAACCATCCTCATACTAAGGAGAGAGGGAGATTAGAGCAACAAGCTTTACGCACCTTCAAATCCTGGATAATCTAGAGGAGAGAGTTGTCCTGAGTGGCGTGTGGATTCTTCTGGGTTAGCTCCATCCCTTGTCTGTGGATTGTTCTTGGGTTCTAAAAATGCTGTAAGATGTTGGGGTCCACCCATCAGTGCTCTGGACCCTACTGAGAGGGTAACAAGAAAAAGTGGGGAGAGGCATTGCCTCTGTAATGACATTTCTCTCCTTTCTCCCACAGACCCAGGGACAGGTTTCTTTGCTTTGAAGCTCCAGGGGACTGAGGTCGACAGTGCCTGATAGAAGATGGTGGTTCTTGGTGGATGCAGCGTATTTAGAGGCAGTGGCCGCAGGAAAGGAGGAGATTGCTCCCAATACTTAACCAGATCTGTCTGAGAGTTCTCCCGAGGTAGCCTCTGGGGACTGCCTGATGTATCTGAGGAATTTGTGGAACTCTCTGCCAGCAGGTGAGGGTCAGACTGAGAACCATAAGAGAGGTGATTTTTCTGTCATCTCAGATTCAAATTCCACAGTACGATTCAAATCCTGTTCCAGAGAAAAACATGAAAGGAAACACTGCACCCGAACCACCCCCCCCCAAAAACCCACAAACACACACACACACAACCCCCCCCCCGCCAAAAAAAAAACGAAAAACCAACCAAACAAATCCCAAAAAACAAACTACACCCCGCGCTACCAGCATTTGTCTTGTTCTAATCAGGAGACACAGCCCTGCCAAAGTGCCTTCCAATAAGCAGGTCCTGGTAACTCCCAATAGATCTGGTATTCTAAAGCTACAGGATCGTTACTGAACCAAAACTTGGGTCTGCTAGCCTGGGTGCAGTAAAGCCAATCTACTGACACCAGGTTGTGGTGAAGGAAAGTGCAGCATTTATTGCAGATGCCAAGCAAGGAGTCCAGGGCAGCTAGCACTGCAAAAACACCAGCTCCCTGATGGGTTTTAGGAAAGCATTGTTAAAGGCCAGGTGAAAGGAGTTGCAGGGTGTGTGATCAGCTCGTGCACAGTTCTCTGATTGGTTGATCGTGAGGTAACAGGGCGGAGTCACAGGGTTTAACATTATCAACCCTTAGGCTCCAGTAGCCCTGAGGGCTATGTGTTCATGGTCATTAAGTATTTAATATCTTCCATTTGGTGGAGGTTTTAGCATCTGTAGAACAACTCAGGAAATGTACATCAGATAGTGTTATCTAGGTACTACAGAGAGAACCTAAAGCAGAGGATATGGGAGAGGGGTCTGTCCCGGGAGGGCTCCATAGTGTCCTGCTACGTTACAGGATGAATTGGAGGTATCATGGTACAAATACATGTTAAATGTACAGCAAAGACATCCTGGCAACTCTTTGTACAGTAAGAAAAAGAACACGTGTTTTGTATTACTCCCATTTGTAGTATCTTTGAATAAAGGTATGTAATACATTTCAATCTTTGATACCCAATTCTAATTTATAAGAAAAAGAGGGGAAGGATGTGTTAACTAACTTTATTGTGATAAACATTTCACAATATATATGTGTATCAAATCATCACATTGTATACCCAAAACTTACACAATGTTATATGTCAATTACATCTTAATAAGTTTGGAAAAAAAAAAAAAAGAAAGAAAAGCTATGAGAAGGGATCAGCTCCAATAGGTATTAAATAAAATTAGAAAGCCCTTCTAGTTAACAGAGTGGTACTGGTATACACAGAGGCAAACAGTCCAGTGGAATAGACACAGATGCAACTGTCTGATGAGTTCATGACAAAAACATCACCTCAAATCACTGAAGCAAATGTGGGCTTTTAAATAAATGAATCTGGGACGTTTTGTTAGCCATTTTGAAGAAATAAAATTAGATTAATACTCTACACCATACACAAGACATAAAATCCAAATGGATAAGGGATCTAAATGTAAATAAAGAGAGAGAGAGAAAGGGAGAAAAGAAAGAAGAAAGAAAGAAAGAAAGAAAGAAAGAGAAGTTAGAAGCTGATTAGGAAATAGGATTTTTTTAAAATTGAAGTATAGTTGCTGTATAATATTAATATTAGTTATAGGTGTACAATATAGTGATTCACAATTTTTAAAGGTTATATTCCATTTATAGTTATTATAAAATATTGGCTATAGTCCCCATGTCATATCCTTGTAGCTTATTTTATATCTAATAGTTTGTACTTATTGCCCCTCCCTGCTTAGGAAATATGATTTGAAGGAAAGAAATATATGGATTTCTTAATCACCATTTACTATTGTAGAATTCCCACTTTTTACTCATTCATTTGGGGTAAAAAATATTGAACACCATGAAGGCCTACATGTTTGGAGTAAGGGAAGCTCATGAAAATATTTTAAGTTCTTGACACCTCTTTGTGAATCATTTTATAAGGTTAGCTCCTCTGGTTGTAAGCACTGGTTTTGGGTTAGTTTTGTATGTTAGTTAAAGGCAAAGAGAACAGATTGGGGCAAGGCAGTGAAGTGCTAAGAGGTTAAGTCTGGGGTTCCAGGGAACATTAAGGATTGCAAAAAGTGAACAGCCTAGAAAAGATAGTTCACTGTCATCAAGGTTACCTTAGGCCAATCACAAATGGACAAAGAAAAAAAAGAAAAGGAAAACAAATCAAATACAGATCTTTTTGTTGTTGTTTTCAAAAGTATGTGTTCTAAAAATGTTATTACTTTTTAATTTGAAAAAAGAATGCATGCTTACACAAAGACACACTCCAGTAAAAGTTTATAACCAGAGAAAAACCTTTTAAAAAGCAGAAAGCTGATCTCATGAAAAGGATTGGAAATCAGAATAACATCAAATATCTGAACAGCAACACTGGGATCTAGAATCTAATGAAACAATGACTTCAAAATTCTAAGAAAAAAATGCTTTCCAAGCTAGAATTCTATATCCAGCCAACCTATGAGTAGAATAAACACATTTCCAGACTTGTAAGATACACAGACCTGTAGGTCATCTATCCAGTGGCTACACCTCCAGTCTTCCGTCCCTATTATCAGAGACCAGTTCCCACAATAGATGCTGGTAATGCCATATACTCATTCTCCAGCCTTCCGTCAAGCTAGGATCAGCCACATGACCAGTTTCTGGCAAATGAAATTTAGCCAGCTGCTGCAGCTACCTGTAACCTGAAAGGGGAGACCTCACCATCATCGTGGTGAAAGCAGAGCAAAAATATGAAAAGTGCCTGGGTCCTGATGACATCGCTGAGCCATTAACTCAACTATGAACTCTTTACCTCCAGAGAGATAGGAGTGAGATGAGAATGATGACAATGACGATGATGATGATAATAAACCCATTTATTTTCCAGAATACTATTATTCACAGTTAAAGCCATCCTAACCAACATGATAAGCCTCAAGCTATTTATCTCTCATGTTCTCTTTTTCAGATGTGCTCCACCAGAATTCCCAAGTAAAGCAAAAAAGAAAATGTGGAGGAGAAAGGTAAAATGAATTCTCAGGATGATAATGAAGGGAAAGTCCTGCATGACGGTAACCCATTCATACTGGAACAAGGACAGAGGCTACAGCAGGGAATATCTCAAGGGGATTCTAGTGTCATAGGGAATGTCTAACTGCATAGTATTCCTTTTATAGATTATACTATATTTTATTTAACCAGTACACTACTGATGGACATTTGTTTTTTGTTTCCTATATTACAAATAATTTTCAAAATTAACATCCTTTTTAAAAAAAAAATTTATTCAATTTATTTAAACTTAAAGATTTTAGTTTAAATTGAATAAATCCCACCCCCCACCACCAATCTGTTCCCTGTATCTATGAGCTTATTTTTTCTTTTTGTTTTTGGTTCCACATATAAGAGAAATCATTGGGGAATTCCCTGGTGGTCCAGTGGTTAGGACTTGGCGCTTTCACTGCTGAGGCCTGGGTTCGATCCCTGGTCGGGAAACTAAGATCCTGCAAGCTGTGCGGCATGGCCAAAAAAATAAAAAAAAAAAAAAGAGAGAGAGAGAAATCATTTGGTATTTGTCTTTCTCTGTCTGACTTATTTCACTTAGCATAATGTCCTCAAGGTCCATCCATGTTGTCTTGAAAATGGCAAGATTTCATTTTTTATGGTTGAATTATATACATATGTGTGTATACATATATATGTATACTGTATATTATATACATATATACATATATAACATATATTATATATTACATATATACATATATTACATATACATATATTACATATCTCACAATTCTTTATCAACTCATCCATCAATGGGAACAAATTGTTTCCGTATCTTGGCTATTGTAAACAATGCTGCAATGAACATGGGGGTGCCTGTATCTTTTCAAATTAGTGTTTCTGTTTTCTTTGGATAAATACTCAGACGTAGAACTGCTGGATCATATGATAGTTCTATTTTTAACTTTTTGAGGAACCTCCGATAGTGTTTTCCATAGTGGTTGCACCAATGTATATTCCTACCAACAGTGCACAAGGGTTCCCTATTCTCCACACCCCCACCAAAATTTGTTATTTCTTGTCTTTTTGATGATAGCCATTGTGACAGGTGTGAAGTGATATCTCATTGTGCTTTGTTTTTTGATTTTTTTGTCCTTTTGGCCACACCTCTAGGGATGTGGGATCTTAGTTCCCTGGCCAGGGGTTGAACCTGTGCCCCCTGCAGTAGTGTGGGTTCTTAACCACTGGACCGCCAGGGAATTCCTCACTGTGGTTTTGACTTGCATTTCCCTGATGATTAATGATGTTGAACATCTTTTAATGTACCTGTTGGCCATCTGTATGTCTTCTTTAGAAAAATGTCTATTCAGATCTTCTGCCATTTAAAAAATCAGAT
>RJWK010045167.1:0-18120 GCA_004363435.1 Platanista minor | reverse complement strand
GAATCAACTATACATATACATATGTTCCCATATCTCCTCCCTCTTGCATCTCCCTCCCTCCCACCCTCCCTATCCCACCCATCCAGGTGATCACAAAGCACCGAGCTGATCTCCCTGTGCTATGCAGCTGCTTCCCACTAGCTATCTGTTTTACGTTTGGTAGTGTACATATGTCCATGCCACTCTCTCAGTTTATCACAGCTTATCCCTCCCCCTCCCCATATCCTTAAGTCCATTCTCTAGTTTTTAATTCTTTCTTAGGATTTCCATCTCTCTATGTACATTACACATCTTGCATGCTGCCTACTTTAACCATTAGAAGCCTTAGCATAATAGATATAGTTGTGTTAAATTTCCTGTCTGATAATTCCATTTTATCTGCTATGTCTGATTCTGATGCTTGCTCTCTCTCTCTCTTCAAACTGTATTTTTGCCTTTTGGTGTGCCTTGTAATTTTTTCCTTGATGACTGGATATGATGTGTGAGTAAAACAGACTGCTGTAAACAGGTTTTTAGTAATGAGGTGGTGAATGTAGTGTGTGGGGAGGGGAAGAATTCTATAGTCCTATGATTAGGTCTCAGTGTTTTAGTGAGCTTATGCCTCTGGACAGTGAACTTCCCAAGTGTTTCTCAGTTTTGTTTTTCTCTTCCCTTATGTGGAACAGGATGGTTAGGATAGTGTGCAGTTAGGTATTTCCCATCTCTCACATGGAAGGCTAATGTGGACTGCAGTTGAGTATCTCCCTTCCCCCACGTCATTTAGGAGCTGAGAATACCCCAGAATGATAGGCTCTGGTTGACTAGTTTCCCCCTGAGAACAGCCCTTGTTATGTAGAGCAGAGTGCTTTGACTTATTTCATAATCATTCCTTTTCCCCTCCCCATGCTGGAAGGAGGAGATTTTTCTCTAATATTTATCATGAGAACTTGCTCCTATACGTAAAACTCAAAAAAGCATGGGAGTACTTCTATGACTGGGTCCCCCAGAGTTTTTAACTTGTCCACACCTAGCCTTTGACAATTCATCAAATACAGTTTAAGTTTACCTACCCCAGCACTAGTTCCCACAGAGGTTTCTGCTTTGGTAAGTTGTTCTCTGTATCTGCTTATCTGTCTCTCCAATTCTGTGGGCAGTGGTTTTCCCTGTGACCTAATTTCTCCTAGGAATTTAAGAGGACTTGTTGATTTTTCAGTTTGTTGAGCTTTTTATGCGTTGTTAGGACAGAGTGGCAAATTTCAAGTTCCATACATGTAGATTTGGAAACCAGAAGTCCCAGTATACACTGCAGTGACTTCTTATGCTACTTGGTGCTTCAGGCTGATGTAGAGGACTATATTTTTATAATCCTTGAGTTTCAGCCTTCTAAGTCTTTATTCCTCCAGTCTCTCCCATATCTGTTCAAACTCAAATTCCTATAATAAAGCTCTTTGACTGTAGTAATTTTGGTTGGCCCTGTTTTACTGCTCAGGATCAATAACAGTGCCATGCCACACCATAGCAGAGTATTAGTCAAAAGGAAAAATCATTAGTACTGATCCTGCCTTTATTCAGAATTTTAGTTTTTTTGTCATGGATTTTTAAAAAATCAATTTTATTTCTTTAAATATTGCTTTAAAATAGTCTTATTTCAATTACTGAGCATTTTGGTGACCTCTTTAATTTTGGTCCCGAGGAGAGTCCCTCCCTTGTCTCACCTTGGTCCCTGCCCTGGCATATGTATCATGTGAAGGTGTATCACCATTCACTACTTCTTGCTTACCTTGTAAATCAGAATAAATGATATCAATGAAATGTATTGTGCAAAATTCCTTCAGAGTAAATTATGACAAAGCTAGACATGAATTTATATAGCTCTGAGGAAAGGTAATAAATATATATATTGATGTATATTCTTACCTTTGTCAGGCGAAAGCAAACTTATTCTGGTTGTCTTTACTAACAGATCACATTTGTGTGTGTGTGTGTGTGTGTGTGTGTGTGTGTGTTTGCTTGATTTATAGCTGCATACCAGGTATCAGGACTAATTTGATTTGCTCCAGTAAAGAAACTGTACCTGGCAAAGGAACTGCAAATAGAGTCAAAACATGATTAACTTTATAGTAATCCACTGTCATTCTGCAATATCCAACTGTCTTCTTCACAGTCAAACATGCAAGTTAAGTGGGGCTGTGGTAGGACTCACCCTCGCTTTCTCCTTTAAGTCTTGGATGGTGGCACACAACTTTGCCAATTTTCTAGGGGGTTAGTTTTGGTATGGGTTCACTACTTTTATAGGGAAAGCAGTTATAGTGACATTTCCATTGGCAAATTCTACCATAAGAGCTCTTGTTCCATAAGCTAGGGAACCAGCAAGGGGATTCTTCTAGTTATTAAATAGGTATATAGCAACTGTGCATTCTAGAACTGAGAAAATAACTACAGATGTATTTGGAATCTCACTAAGCCTACCACGAGATGAACCTAAGCCAAAACTTCATTAATAAACTGAACCCACTAGTGCCTACTTGAATGGCAAACCAAAATAACATTTTGGGTTCTAAGGAATTAATGTCAGTTCAGAGTCTAGTAATTTCTGAAAGGTCTGGGAATTTCCCTTTTCTTAATGCACAGTCATCCTGCTGTGACTGCATTTGTGGTGATTCAGGTTCTCAGTTTGCAGAAGCAAAACAGAACAAAATGCTACAAGCAGATAGGGTAGGGATCCCCAGAGAAAGAGAACCAGGCATGGCTTTCTTGATAAAAGATAAGCCATTTTAGGCCTAAGTCATTCTGTGATGTAAGCCTGGCCACAATTCTTGTGCTTGAACAGGGCTCAGTGATTAATGATCTTAAGGAACAAACAAAGTCAGGAACAAAGGAAAAGCAATCAAGAAACCAACAATAGTTCAGCAATAAAACAGAGTCCTAATTCCTCCTCAAGGGATATACATAACAATCTGATACATACTTTTGAGTTCTGCAGGAACTAAGGCCCCACCCAGGTGGAGGATCATGCTGACACCCCAGACTGGTCAGAACTAAAGGAATAATGATGTTGACCTTTTCTGACCCTCCTGACTTCAATCAACTAAACCTTGGACTCTGTCGACCTTTGCCCCAATTCTATGATGAATTCTACTTTACTCAAGCCCCTTCATGAATATGCATACACTGCCCAAACCCCTTCATAAATATGCATGTACCCTTAGCATAAAACTTTCCCAATTTTGCTGTTCAGGGAGACTCTGCTTTGGGAAAGATCTTTGGTGTTCTCCTTACTTGCTGTAAGTAGTTAATCCTTCCTTATTCCACGCTTTGACTTGGTTGTGTCATTTGGCTCAACACCCACCAAGAGGCAAATCGAGTTTTTGGGTAACAATACCTCTATAAAGGTTTTTTTGTTTGTTTTTGTCATTTACACTTCAAGTAAAATGTTATTAGACTGCACATCTATTTCAACCCAAGAAACATCAACAATTGTGAATGCTGCTCTCACCCTCCTGCTCATTATAGTCCCCACAACCATCCTGTCTGACTTGCTTTCATGTATGGGCCAAACCTTGCAGGACTTCCATCTGGTTTCACCAGGGGCTTTTCACATGAAAAGTTCTCAACTCTAATCCTTGTCTTAGTCTGATGGGACTGAAAAACTCACTGCTTTGCTTTCCAGAGTCTACTTAGTTAACTTCACACCTCTACTTTTCAGCAAATGTTGAGGGGAAAACAGGTTTAGTGATGGCTCAGCTCTCATTCCTCACTTCTCACTAGGCTAAATTCTTATTCCTGTCTTTGTTGCTTCTCAAGTCTTTGTATCCCCCAGAGTGAACTAAAAACTCTATTCTGCCTCTGCTTCCCAACAGTGAACTCTGCCCAGGCAAAATCCAGATTGTCCAACTCTTGCCTAGTGGCCAGAATCAGAAAATACCCAAAGGGGAAAAAACTGCTCCCCTGAGGGAATCTCATTTCCTCTATCCCAGGTTGATTCATTAGCTCTCCAAAGCCTATAAAGACATACATATGTGTATTTATCCATTTTTGTTGCTCTCAAAAGGAGCATTGATGTACCACAAACTACTCCATCATACCTGGGAGCAAAAGTTATACTTATTATTTAAAACAAATGAAATAGTTGTTATTGGTTGATTAAATTTTCACTGGAGTGTTTTTAGATTAGCAACTCTTATGCCCCAAATTTCTTCCTCTATTGTTTTATAAAAATGTAATCTTGGGCTTCCCAGGTGGCGCAGTGGTTGAGAGTCCGCCTGCCGATGCAGGGGACACGGGTTCGTGCCCTGGTCTGGGAAGATCCCACATGCCGCTGAGCAGCTGGGCCCATGAGCCATGGCTGCTGAGCCTGCACGTCCGGAGCCTGTGCTCCGCAACGGGAAAGGCCACAACAGTGAGAGGCCCGCGTACTGCAAAAAAAAAAAAAAAAAAAGTAATCTTACAGAAGAAAATTAGGGCATCCTGCTTTGTTTTGTAGTTGGATGCTTAAAGATTTTGTTTTTAATCTTTGTAATTCACAAGATTTTAGTTTTTCTTTTCTTATCAGTTTTTTTTTTTTTTTCCCCCTAGCAATCACTAATACCCTCTCAATACACATACTCAGATTTCTTGCTTTGGATATTTTAGAAACTTCTACTTTTGCATCTCTATCATTTTTATTTCTGGTCTCTTGTATTTAGGCAAAATTGTTAAATTTTGAACTTCTATTATGTATCCCCTATATCTTCTCTTTCAAAAATTTTTTTTCAGTTTTCTATTCTTTCACTTTGAATTTTGAGAAGAATTTCTCAACATTTCTTCTATGCTAGTAGTATACTTTACTAAAAGTTGAATTCTGCGGTTAGGATTTAATTTTCTTAAACCATTTTTTAATTCAAAATACTTATTTGTCATATACATTCATATTTAAATCTCAGCTTATCTTTTGCTGTGGCTTTATCTTTCTTGAATCCCATGTCTCCATGTTAAGAATTTCAAAGAGTTATTGAAAAGTTGTTCTTTTAGTTAACTGTTTTATCTCAGTTAAGATATTGAGACATTAGGAAACCATTCCAATTTCCATGCCCTTTAGTGAGTTTTTAATGATAAAATCTTAGATTCTTCTTTTACTTAATTATTCTGTGATGAAAAGAGATTTATCTAGACCAGGAATTTGCCAGTAGGTGATTTGCCTTGCTTATTTTCCATTTTTAGCTTAGATAAAAATCTTTATTAAAACTAAAATTAAAGTATCAAGTGATATTTCAAAGTTTTATCCATGCCCCATACCTAGCAGGCATTCATCTAGTATAGCTTTACTGAAAGGAGTTGAAATGGGCTATTCCTTAACCTTCACTCTTGATTCTAGGACACTAAACTGTAAGGACATTAAAAAAATATATATGAGAGCTATTAGCATGAATGCTACAAAGGCTCTTCCTGTTTTTATTCTTTATTGAGTGCTTAATTTATGTGAACTAAAAATCCCAGATAAAGATTTGCTAGCAGTAATAATTCCCCTTCTCTTCAGCTACCCACCACCCCAAAACCAGGCATTCCCTGCCCCCCACATTTGGTGTTCAGTTGTTTTCCAGAAATAGTAATCTACAAATGTCTATAGAAAGTGTAATATTGACAGACCACCTCAAAAACCATCCTTATACAAGATGCAGTATTCTCAGGTTTACAGTATAGTTTTGTGGTTGTTATATGACTGGTTCTCTGAGCAAAAGTTCAAGCAACAGAGAAAGGAGTAAAATCTCTTGCATTTCTTTTATCAGGAAGATTGCATTTTAGATTGACTAGTGTACCAGCAATTAGATTGTAATTTTTCATTGTATTCCATTGTTCTTGATGTTATTATGGCTTCCTCCAGCTATAAGGTCACTACCAGTATATATATATATACACACACAAATATATATATAGTTTCTTCTGTCTTCAAAACTATTTTAGGTGGAACTTGACACAAGAAATGCTAGATATCATTTTAAACAAGAAGATATTTCTATAATTTTAATAGGATTATAAAAACTGTGTATAAATTTTTATTCTTAATATTTTACTCTTAGGCCATTTTAGAATTTTATATAGAAGAACCATTTGTGAAATTAAATGTCTTAGTTTTTTTCAGTTCTAGGCTCATCACAAGGGAAATAAAAACATCCCCTTCTAATATTAGGCATTTACTTTACTTGCTAATTAAATGTCTTCCAGCATTAGAATAAACTCCTTGAGTAAACACCTTTTTGGTTCAGCATTGTAATTTCAATGTCTAAAACAGTGTTTGACATCTATCACCCACAAAAAGAAATTTGTTTAATGAATTATGTTCTTCCTTTCCTCTTTTAGGTCCATAAATCTGAGACCATTGAATGGAGAGTTGCCATTTAATAATAAAACCATAAATTTCATTAGTATAGTTGGGCATTAAGGAGACCTCTTTTATATGTCTAAGTTCATTGAGAAAACTAAATTGATTTTTTTTTTCCTAAGGAAGAATGGGAATAGGCCAAGTATATTGAGATTTGGAAGGAGGGAGAATATCCTGTTTACTCACAGTTTCCTTGGATTCTAATAGGCCTTAGGATAGAGATGGTAGACAGGGATATGGGTGAGACAGTGATTGTGGGTTCCATCCTTAGTTAATAGATTCCTATTTCTTTTGGGAGCTTTACTCAAGGTCCTGAGAATCAAGTTTTATAAAGAGGGAAAGGGGCCACCAGTGGAGATGCCCATCTCTTGGGATCATGTGGGCACAGGGAAGGAGCAACAGTAGCTTCACTCACCAAAGATTAAGGATTAGAGTCTCTCCCTTGTTCTTGGTTGCTATGTTTTGTGATTTTTATATCATCAAACAAAAGAAGAAAACACTTTAGCTCCTTTAGCATTTCCCCAACTGTTTGACAATTAGAGCTTTATGCTTTTTTATTATTTATTTTTATGAAAATGAGCATCTTTGTGCATTAAACTTTGGAGAGGTGGTTATATATATTTTCTTAGGCTGTTTTTTCAGAATTGAAATTAATGGGTAATAGGAGTAAAGGGTTTTAAGGCTCTTAATTTATAGTGCCAAATTGTTTCCTCCAAAGTTGTTCAGTTTTTTCTTTTTTAAAAAAAAAAATCTTTCAAAGGTTACTTTTCTTTTTTTTCCTTCCAGTTTTATTGAGATATATTTGACATACAGCACTGTATAAGTTTAAGGTGTACAGCATTATGATTTGATTTAGATACATCATGAAATGATTACCACAGTAAGTTTAAGTTAACATCCATCATGTCACATAGATACACAATTAAAGAAATAGAAAAAATTTTTCCTTGTGATGAAAACTCTTGGGATTTACTCTCTTAACAACCTTCGTATATAACATACCGCAGTGTAAATTATATTTATCATGTTGTATATTACATCCTGAGTACTTATTTATTTATAACTGGAAGTTTGCACCTTTTGACTGCCTTCATTAAGTTCTCCCTCCCCCTGCTCCCATCTCTGCTAACCACAAATCTGATTTCTTTTTCTGTTTGTTTGTTTTGGAAGTATAATTGACCTACAACACTACGTTAGTTCCTATTATAAAACATAGTGATTTGGTATTTCTGTACATTTCAAAATATCACCAGGTTAAGTCTAGATACAATATGTCACCATACAAAGATGTTATAGTTATTGACTATATTCCCCACACTGTACATTTTATAACCATGACTCATTTATTTTGCAGCTGGAAGTTTGTACCTCTTAATCTCCTCCACCTATTTCTTTCCTCTCCCTACCACCCACCCCTCTGGCAAACACATGTTTGTTCTCTGTATCTATAACTTTGTTTTTGTTTTGTTATGTTTGTTCATTTGTTTTGTTTTCTAGATTCCACATATAAGTGAAATCATACAATATTTTCTCTAATTTCATTTAGTGTAATACCCTCTTGGTCTATCCATGTTATTGCAAATGGCAAAATTTCATTCTTTTTATGGCTGAGTGATATTTCTTTGTGTGTGTGTGTATGTGTGTGTCTGTATACACATAGCACATTTTCTTTATCCATTCATTTGTTGTTGGACACTTAAGTTCCTTCTATATCTTGGCTATTGCATAAATGCTGCAGTGAACATTGGGGTGCATATATCTTTTCTAATTAGTGTTTTTGTTTTCTTTGGATAAACACTCAGAAGTGGAATTGCTGAACCATATGGTAGTTCTATTTTTAATTTTTTGAGGAATCTCCATACTATTTTCCATAGTGGCTGCACCAGTTTACATTCCTACCAGCAGTACACGAGGGATCCCTTTTCTCCATATCCTCACCAATACTTGTTATATGTTGTCTTTTTGATAAGGTGTGAGGTGATATCTTGTGGTTTTGATTTGCAGTTTCCTGATGGTTAGTGTTGTTGAGTATCTTTTCATGTGCCTATTGGCCATCTGTATGTCTTCTTTGAAAACAGGTCTATTTAGTTCCTCTGCCCATTTTTTAATTGGGTTGCTTATTTGATATAAAGTTGTATGAGTTCTTTGTGTATTTTGGATATTAACCCCTTATTGGATGTATTTTTTGCAAATATCTTCCTCCATTCAGTAGGTGGCATTTTCATTTTGTTGATAGTTTCCTTTGCTGTACAAAAGCTTTTTAGTTTGATGTTATCGCACTTGTTTATTTTTGTTTTTGTTTCCCTTGCCTGAGGAGACATATCCAAAAAATATTACTAAGACCAGTGTCAAAGAGTGTACTGCCGGGCTTCCCTGGTGGCGCAGTGGTTGAGAGTCCGCCTGCCGATGCAGGGGACGCGGGTTCGTGCCCCGGTCCGGGAAGATCCCACATGCCGCGGAGTGGCTAGGCCCATGAGCCATGGCCCCTGAGCCTGCGAGTCCGGAGGCTGTGCTCCGCAACGGGAGAGGCCACAACAGTGAGAGGCCTGCGTACCGAAAAAAAAAAAAAAAGAGTGTACTGCCTGTGTTTTTTTTCTAGAAGTATTAGGGTTTCAAGTCTTACATTTAAGTCTTCCATTTTGAATTTATTTTTGTGCATGGCATGAGAGAGTAGTCTAGTTTGATTCTTTAACATGTAGCCGTCCTGTTTTTCCAACACCATTTATTGAAGAGACTGTCTTTTCCCCATAAAATTTTTCAATTTTCACCACCATAAACTGTATATAACACACATTTAAACACAATTTATCTTTCACAATTAAAATGTCAAAATCTGTCATTTCTAAATATTATTTTTTAATTATTTGCTTAAAAGTAAGGTTGACAAATTTTCTATATAAACCATTGTTAGGAATGTCGGACATTTTACTGTTAAATTTGATCTTAGTTTTAATAGGAGAGAAAAATACATTAATATATTAAGCAAATATCCTGCAATTTTGAAGATTATAAAAAGCTTTTTTAAAAGCTGTTGATTGCTGTATTCATGTAAAGAATAGCCATTTTATTTTATTAAGGGAAAAAAACTGTATCCATCCTTGTTTCACATTAAGGAGGATAAGTATAAAGTGTCTTGGAATTTTTAGATAATCTATACATTTAAAAGCTGTGCTACCATCTTTAATAATTTAAATGTTGTTTTAAATTTTTTCAGGTATGTTTTCTAAGTTAGAATATGCTAACTCATAGGATTAGCAGATCAAGTCTTCTCTATTTGTATTTTGTAATGATTTCTATGTTAAATTTCCTTATTTATGAAAACAAGGATAATAATGCAGTGGATGTATTGCACACACACATATACATGTATGCATATGTAGATAACCACTTGTGTGTGTGCAAAAATTCAATATGTAAGATATGAGAGGTGATTAAAGAATCATGAGATAGGCAACAATTCTAGATTTTATAGCTGATTTAGCAGTGTTTTTCTGATTTGCCATGTTACAATAAGTTTCTAAAGGTTTCTAAAAATAATTATTTCTAAATATATGATTTCACTGACTATATTCTCCTTAAATGTTTAAAAGGGCATTTTATTGTTTTAACTCAATGGACCTAATGCTGTACCTATAGAGTATTTGATTCTGTAACAAGTGAACATAAAGTTATGTTTCTCTCTTGCTTTCTCAAGTGAGTATTTGTAACATAAACACACACTGTGAACCTAGTCAACACGTGGTTATGGATCATTACTCGTTGACATTTCTATGTACCATAAACTTTAAAAAATCACCTTGAAACAAAAGCCAAGCTGTGAGACACCAGATGGGAACTGGACTTTTAAATATATACTGCAATTTCTTTTCAGATTTGGCTTATATTTTCATTTCATAAAACTTTGCAGAAAAACATTCAGACGTTTAAATTTTGACAGGACAGGCAGAGACAGAGAGTTAACAAGTTTAAATACTTTGGTTATAAAATTGCAACACACATATCTTATTAAATGATCTTTATTGAGCACTGATATTACATAAAATTAATTTTCTCCTGCAACTTTCTGTTGGCTACCTTAGTTACCAGTAGTCATAGTGTTGCAGACTATTGAATAGTCTTGTATCTATTATTTTAAATGATTTTTGATCCAACTATCCTCTATCAAAATTTAAAATGTCATACATCGTAACAATCTCTATTTTGTTAGGAATTTGATTAATTTGGAAATTGTCTTACTTTTGATCTTTTATATGATACCATATCCTTGAATTTGTCATTTTATCACATAAAGTGTAAGCTAAAACGATTCCATTTGCATATTTCAGATCATAGAGTATAAAGTCTGGGATTGGAACTTTGAATATGAATCTTACAGAGAGGTAGATACTACTGACTACATTCACCCATGCCCTTGCTGATTGATTCAATAGAATTGAAC
Organism: Platanista minor; assembly: GCA_004363435.1. NCBI lineage: Eukaryota > Metazoa > Chordata > Mammalia > Artiodactyla > Platanistidae > Platanista > Platanista minor. The sequence goes on along the minus strand of RJWK010045167.1, from coordinate 7,345 downwards.
TCATGCCTCCTAAAGCTGATCATATTTTGACTGTGTTAGCATCATTCCATTTTGCAAGAGGCAATAATTACTGTTCCCCTTCTCTTCCTTAACCTGGTTTCATGCATAAACTGTATAGAAACAAATCATTTTATTCTACATGTAGCCATAGTTATGAGAACCGGTTGAAAGACAAAATGTAATTATAATCACTTCTTCGTATTTAACACAATCAATTCATGAAAAATAATCTTCTTATAAACTCAGAGTCATTGGGGATATGAAAAGCAGATGATTAAGATGATCTGAAAGTATCACTTAGCCATCTGGGAGTGTGCAGATTTGTAGAACTTCCACTGACATAGTGATGAAAGAAACTCCTTAAAGGTATTTTGATTTGAAAAAGAGAGGGCAGAGGCTAGTTCTGGATGGATTAAGTAAAGAAGAAAATGAGGGAGAATGAGAGAATGTGCATGCAGACTAATTACTTGGACTAAGAACTAGGTGAAGATCTAAGTTTAAGAACACTCTTAGATTTTGGCTGCTTATTATTTTAAGAATGGCATAGAAAATAGAGGCATAGAAAATCTATTCTTGGTAGAAAGATCCTATAATTTTTAAACATGGCATTGACCTTATACCATAGCTTCACTAAATTTATCCCCCAGAAACAGTAGCTAGGCTAAGAGGAATCACTTTAAAAACAAATCAAGATAATGATTCTGGCCCTGCTATTTCATTGACCCCCTAATGTTCATCAGAACTGAAAAAACTCCCAGTGTAACTCTAGTTGATAAATAAGACATTTGATGCCCAACATATGGTCAGAACCAAGATTGTGAAGTGGTGAGTTAGGATTTATGACTAGGGGTTTAAAAAAATCACTTATAGTGAAAACCCAATCAGAAAAATGATTAAAAGTGATATGATTGAAATTTGAAGTTCAAAACAGCTGGATTCAAATTGCTTTCCAGTGTTATTAGCTGTATGACCTTATTTAAACTACTTACTTTATGAAACTGCGCATTCTCACAGAAAATGAGCACTAGAATACACAACTCACAGGTTTATGAGGGTTAAGTGAGAAAAGGCATCCAAATAATCCAGCATAGTGACTGGCGCATAGCAGACACAGTATATTTTAGTTATTATTATTGTCATGATTATTGCTAATATAATAATTATGATGATGTCTAGATATAGGTGACAGTTTTCAAATCTTGAAACATAAAGGGGTCATGGTTTCAGAGTCAAGCAAGAGCAATACACAGAAACCCAACCTATCAACCTGTGTCAGGAAATGCAGCTGTAAAAAGTAAACATTAGTGAAGATTGAAGTCTGAGGCTAAGTGAAGTATAGCAAAACCATGGTCCTGAAAAAGATAGGGCATCAGGTATTCTTAGCCTGACTTGGGAATGCTGAGGATAGAGTTGGAGGAGGTAAAGTAAAATCTAGACAAAGGCTCTTTTGAACTAAGTATAATTCAGGAGTAAGAACAAAATGAGCAAAGAAAAAAGTGTCTATGATGAAATTAAAATAGAATCAGGAATATGCTGATACAGTACCCAAGTATGATCTAAGACTTTTTAAGAGCTCCTTGACTAGGGACATAACTGGCTAAAACCCTACTGCCTGAAGTAGTTAAACACTAACTTTTGACAACTTTGGAAATTGCATAAATGTTACTATAGGGGGTTGTATAGATCACTATATTGTGGGTCAGAATTTTGGAAGAGTTTTATGATAGGTTTACTCGTCTCTCCTTTAAATTTCTGGTACTGGCTTTATCCTACTCCGAAAAGTGATCATGTGTTTTGAAATGGCTTGCCTACTACCTTACTGACTTTTTAAGAAACGTTTTTGCTAGCAGAAGCAAGGTCCATGTAGATTGGTTTATCTTTCAGTCTCTCTGGGAATTTTTGAAAAAGTGTCAAGAGATAATAATTTCTAATATAAAAATTTGGGTTTAATTTTGAATTCTTAAAATTCCAAATTACACAACTGAGATAAGGGATAAACTGCTGTTTTAAATAAATTTAAATGTTGGGGCTTTAGGTTTAGAAGAAGGAATTTCATGGAACAAGTAAGGATTGGGAGATTATTAATACTACATCTATAAATAAATACAAAAGTGAAATCAGAGAAGGAAGTGAGAAAATAGAGGTCAGAGACTATGATTGTAAGAACATTTTGGGTATATTAAGTTTTGTTAACTTCTCCTGTTTATTATATAGCTATTTGTGTTTTATTTCCTTGTAATAATAACTGGTAAAATTATTAACATGTAAGGATTCATATGTTTGTGTTCAGTTATACCAAAGAAAAGATGAGGTAGAAAGAGTATCCTATTTTGTATCCAGTTGTTTTTTTTGTTTGTTTGTTTGTTTTTGTGTACACAGGCTTCTCACTGTTGTGGCCTCTCCCGTTGTGGAGCACAAGCTCCGGATGCGCAGGCTCAGCGGCCATGGCTCACGGGCACAGCCGCTCCACGGCATGTGGGATCTTCCCGGACTGGGGCACGAACCCGTGTCCCCTGCATCGGCAGGCGGACTCTCAACCACTGCGCCACCAGGCAAGCCCTGTATCCAGTTAAAAAAAAAAAAATCTATAAGGATTGGAGTAAGCATTGGTAGCTATATAGAGGAAAATCAGCCCAAATATTTCATGCATATGATAGAAAAAAGAGAATAATAAGACAAAAATTGATTTCAAGAAAAATCCTAAGGATCCCATTTTTAAATCTTTCCTTATTCCAAACAGGAACAGATAAACTGAAAAGTTATGATATAGTAGAATAATAATGTCACTACTTGGAAAGATGGTACCCTGGGCTGGCATGAAATGTTCAATAATATCTAACATTATAAAATAGAAATAAAACAGATCATGGCTTCAGAGTTAAGCTGGCAACAATACACAAAAGTCCAATCTACTAGTCAGCCTATATAAGGAAATGTGGCTGTAGCTACAAAGTAAACAAAAGAAAAAAAAAAAAGTCCTTACATGCCCCAAAAAGGAGGGAATTTTATGTGAGTGCTTTGCATAAACAAACACAATGTGACTAAGGATGGTGTGGGGAGAAAATTAGGATATAAGGTCTTAGGATATGGAACTAGAGTTTAAATACCCAACAGTTAAGTACAAGATATGGCTTTGCACCTACACAAAGCGGGGCTAGAATTAGAAGCTTTCATAAATCAAGAACTTTCAAAGATTATGAAACTTATGAAAAGAAAAAAAGTTTAAAATCTTTGCTCACGAGATAGACCTTCAAGATGGTGGAGGAGTGAGATGTGGAGATCAACTTCCTCCCCACAAATACATCAGAAATACATCTACATGTGGAACAACTACTGCAGAACACCTACTGAATGCTGACAGAAGACCTCAGACTTCCCAAAAGCCATGTGGTTGACATGGTCTTGGTGCTCCAGCTGGATGTCAGGCCTGAGCCTTGGAGGTGGGAGAGCTGAGTTCAGGACATTGGTCAACCAGAGAACTCCTGGCTCCACATAATATCAAAGGTTGAAAGCTTTCCCAGAGATCTCCACATCAGTGCTAAGACCCAGCTCCACTCAATGCCCAGCAAGCTACAGTGCTGGACACCCTATGCCAAACAACTAGCAAGACAGGAACACAACCCCACCCATTAGCAGAGAGGCTGCCTAAAATCATAATAAGGTCACAGACACCCCAAAACACACCACCAGATGCACTCTTGCACACCAGAAAGACAACATCCAGCCTCATCCATCAGAACACAGGCACCAGTCCCCTCCACCAGGAAGGCTACACAACCTATTGAAACAAGCTTAGCCACTGGGGGCAGACACCAAAAACAACGGGAACTACAAACCAGCAGCCAGTGAAAAGGAGATCCCAAACACAGTAAAGTAAGTAAAATGAGAAGACAGAGAAAGACACAGCAGATGAAGGAGCAAGGTAAAAACCCATCAGACCAAACAAATGAAGAGGAAATAGGCAGTCTCCCAGAAAAAGAATTCAGAGTAATGACAGTAAAGATGATTTAAATCTTGGAAATAGAATGGAGAAAATACAAGAAATGTTTAACAAGAACCTAGAAGAACCAAAGAGCAAACAAACAATGATGAACAACACAATAAATGAAATTAAAAATTCTTTAGAAGGAATCAATAGCAGAATAACTGAGGCAGAAGAACAGATAAGTGACCTGGAAGACAGAAAGTTGGAAATAACTACTGCAGAGCAGAATAAATAAAAAAGAATGAAAAGAATTCAGGACAGTCTCAGAGACCACTAGAACAACATTAAATGCACCAACATTCGAATTATAGGTGTCACAGAAGAAGAAGAGAAAGAGAAAGGGACTGAGAAAATATTTGAAGAGATTATAGTTGAAAACTTACCTATATGGGAAAGGAAATAGTTAATCAGGTCCAGGAAGCACAGAGAGTCCCATACAGGATAAATGCAAGGAGAAACACGCCAAGACACATATTAATCAAACTATCAAAAATTAAACACAAAGAAAAAATATTAAAAGCAACAAGGGAAAAACAACAAATAACATACAAGGTACTCTCCATAATGTTAACAGCTGATCCTTCAGCAGAAACTCAGCAAGCCAGAAGGGAGTGGCAGGACATATTTAAAGGGATGAAAGGAAAAAACCTACAAACAACGTTATTCTACCCAGCAAGGTTCTCATTCAGATTTGACGGAGAAATTAAAACCTTTACAGACAAGCAAAAGCTAAGAAAATTCAGCACCACCAAACCAGCTTTACAACAAATGCTAAAGGAACTTCTCTATGCAGAAAACACAAGAGAAGGAAAAGACCTACAATAACAAACCCAAAACAATGAAGAAAATGGTAATAGGAACATAAATATCAATAATTACCTTAAGTGTAAATGGATTAAATGCTCCAACCAAAAGACATAGACTGGCTGAATGGATACAAAAACAAGACCCGTAGATATGCTGTCTATAAGAGACCCACTTCAGACCAAGGGACACATACAGACTGAAAGTGAGGGGGTAGAAAAAGATATTCCATGCAAATGGAAATCAAAAGAAAGCTGCAGTAGCAAGTCTCATATCAGACAAAATAGACTTTAAAATAAAGACTATTGCAAGAGAGAAAGAAGGACACTACATAATGATCAAAGGGTCAATTCAAGAAGAAGATATAACAATTGTAAATATATATGCACCCAACATAGGAGCACCTCAATACATAAGGCAACTACTAACAGCCATAAAAGGGGAAATCGACAGTAACACATTCATAGTAGGGGACTTTAACACCCCACTTTCACAAATGGACAGATAATCCTAAATGAAAATAAATAAGGAAACACAAGCATTAAATGATACATTAAACAAAATGGACTTAATATGTATAGGACATTCCATCCAAAAACAACAGAATACACTTTCTTCTCAAGTTCTCATGGAACATTCTCCAGGATAGATCATATCTTGGGTCACAAATCAAGCCTTGGTAAATGTAAGAAAATTGAAATCGTATCAAGTATCTTTTCTGACCACAATGTCATGAGACTAGACATCAATTACAAGAAAATATCTGTAAAAAAATACAAACACGTGGAGGCTAAACCATACACTACCAAATAACCAAGAGATCACTGAAGAAATCAAAGAGGAAATCAAAAAATACCTAGAAACAAATGACAATGAAAACATGATATGGGGCTTCCCTGGTGGCGCAGTGGTTGAGAGTCAGCCTGATGATGCAGGGGACATGGGTTCGTGCCCCGGTCTGGGAAGATCCCACATGCCACGGAGCAGCTGGGCCCATGAGCCATGGCTGCTGAACCTGCGTGTCCATAGCCTGTGCTCCGCAACGGGAGAGGTCACAACAGTGAGAAGCCCATGTACAGAAAACGAACAAACAAACAAACAAACAAAAAACCATGATGACCCAAAACCTATGGGATGTAGCAAAAGCAGTTCTAAGAGGGAAGTTTATAGCAATACACTACTTCAAGAAACAAGAAACATCTCAAATAAACAACCTAACCTTGCACCTAATGCAATTAGAGAAAGAAGAACAAAAGACCCCAGAGTTAGCAGAAAGAAAGAAATCATATGGTCAGAAAGGAAATAAATAAAAAAGAAATGAAGGAAACAGTAGCAAAGATCAATAAAACTAAAAGCTGTTTCTTTGAGAAGATAAACAAAATTGATAAACCATTAGCCAGACTCATCAAGAAAAAAAAGGGAGAAGACTCAAATCAACAGAATTAGAAATGAAAAGGAGAAGCAACAACTGACACTGCAGAAATACAAAGGATCATGAGAGATTACTGCAAGCAATTCTATGCCAATAAAGTGGACAACATGGAAGAAATGGGCAAATTCTTAGAAAAGTACAATCTTCTGAGACTGAACCAGGAAGAAAGAGAAAATATAAACAGACCAATAACAAGCACTGAAATTGAAACTGTGATTAAAAATCTTGCAACAAACAAAAGCCCAGGGCCAGATGGCTTCAGAGGTGAATTCTATCAGACATTTAAACAAGAGCTAACACCTATCCTTATCGAACTCTTCCAAAATACCGCAGAGGGAAGAACACTCGCAAACTCATTGTACGAGGCCACCATCACCCTGATACCAAAACCAGACAAAGATGTTACAAAAATGGAAAACTACAAACCAACATCACTGATGAACATAGATGCAAAAATCCTCAACAAAGTACTAGCAAACAGAATCCAACAGCACATTCAAATGATCATACACCTTGATCAAGTGGGGTTTATCCCAGGAATGCAAGGATTCTTCAATATATGCAAATCAGTCAATGTGGTAAACCATATTAACAAATTGAAGGAGAAAAACCATATAATCATCTCAATAGATGCAGAAAAAGCTTTCGACAAAATTCCATACCCATTTGTGATAAAAACCTTCCAGAAAGGAGGTATAGAGGGAACTTACCTCAAAATAATAAAGGCCATATATGGCAAACCCACAGCCAACATCGTTCTCAATGGTGAAAAACTGAAACCATGTCCTGTAAGATCAGGAACAAGACAAGGTTGCCCATTCTCACCACTGTTATTCAACATAGTCTTGGAAGTTTTAGCCACAGCAATCAGAGAAGAAAAAGAAATAAAAGGAATCCAAATCAGAAAAGATGAAGTAAAGCTGTTACTGTTTGCAGATGACATGATACTATACATAGAGAATCCTAAAGATGCTACCAGAAAACTGCTAGAGCTAATCAATGAATTTGGTAAAGTAGCAGGATACAAAATTAACGCACAGAAATCTCTGGCATTCCTATACACTAATGATGAAAAATCTGAAAGTGAAATCAAGAAAACACCCCCATTTACCATTGCAACAAAA
>RJWK010045166.1:0-18120 GCA_004363435.1 Platanista minor | reverse complement strand
AAGGAGGCGGGAAGGGGGCGCGCGGGCCAGGCGCGGGGAGTCGCGCGGGACCGTCGGGGCTGAGCGGTGGCGTGTCGGGCGGTGGCGGGGGTCGGCCCCCGGGGCCTCGCATGCACGCAGCTGCCGGGCCCGGGGCACCCTCGCGCTTGAGGCCCCGAGGTCCGCGGGCCAGGCCCGGCGCGCAGCCGTAGCCGCCGCCGCCGCCGTCCGCCTCTGGGGGTTCGGCTTTCACCAGGCGGCCCGGCGGCGCCAGCAGGAAGCGACCGTGTAGCGCTGGCCCCGGCGGCACGTCCAGCTCGGGCCGCAGCAGTTCGGACACCAAACCGCCCGCGGGGGCGCCGTAGGGAGGCGGCGCGCCGGGCTCAGTGTAGTAGAACGCAGGCGGCGGGGGCGGCGGCGGCGGCGGCGGCTCCTGGGCGGACTCAGCGCCCAGGCCGTCCAGCCCCATGGACAGGATGAAGTCCAGCACGCTGTTGAGGTCGTCGTCCGTGCCGCCTGCCTCGGTCTCTGCGCGCGGCCAGCGCTGCGGGTGACAGAGCGATAGGCGCGGGCGTGAGCGCGCGGTGGGGCCGGGGATCGCTGCCCGCTGCCTGCGTTCTACTATCCTAAGCCCGCCGTCCCTGCTGCCCACGTTCTACTACCCTGAGCCAGCCGCCCCCGCCGCCCGCGGCCCCTGCCGCCCTCACCTCCTGCAGGCCGCGCTCCCGGCACGGGCTGGCGAAAGTGGAGAAGGACGGTAGTATGGGCTCGCTCAGCGCCATGGCTGGGGCCCGGGGCTGACGCGGAGTCGGGACACCGGTGAGTGGCTGCCCGGAGCCGGGCTGGTCGGGACGCGAGCGGGCGGGGACGGCTCTGCGGGCAGCGGCCGGGCCCGCCCAAGCCTTATAGGCGCGGCGCGCGCGGGGGCCGGGCCAAGGCGGCGGCGGCGGAAACGCGTCCCGGATGGGGACGAGCTCCGGGCGCAGCCTAAATTTAGCCGCGGTATATAAGCCGGCGGGCGGCGGCGGCAGTGGCCACTGAGGCCGCCAGGGTCCTGAGCGGCCGGCTCGGCCCATCGTGCGCAGCTAGGCGGCGCCCCCGGCCCGGGCCCGCCCCCGCCTGTCTCCCCGGCGACGGCGTCAACACACGCTCCACAACAGCGGCGTGACGCTCAGGGATCCCCGGGGCACCCCGTGGGCTCCCGCCTGCGGGAGGACAGGGAGGACCTGGAGCGGGGTCGGCATCCGGGGCCTGCAGGGATCCCTGAGGATGGGGAGATGGGCCTCCGCAGCCACAGAGGGGTCCACAGAATCCTAGGTGGATGAGGTTAACTGGGTCCCGCGGCCCCCATCAGAGTGGCTTTCCCCGGACTCAGCTCATTTTCTGCGAACCCACCAAGCCTGATCCACTGTTATGCCCACCACTCTGTCAAAAACCTTGCATGATGACAGCAAGAAATGTTAAGCCTTTGAGACGCTCTCCCTCAAGGAAGCCCTTCAGGGCGAGGAAACTGAGGCTCAGGAGGTGCTGGGAGACGCTTGAGGTCCTACAGCTGCCAGCAGTCCTGGTGCCTTTACTGACTCACGTAAGTGAGGAGACTCATGACAACGAATCTAACAACACAGACCCAGCACCAGAGGGGCCACAGGGAACAAGCCTCCCCTGTGAGCATGTAAACACCCGCTCCCCCCCCCCCACACCAGATGCCCCACACCAGGCATGGGGCCTGCCAGGAACGGACTGTTACTCCTGCAGTTACTGTGTGCTGGCCTTGTATGGGCACTGGGAACACATTTGCCAACAGGCAGACAAATCCCCTTGCCCTTGGGGCTTTTTCACTGTAGTGGAGGATGGGGGCGGAAAAGTGAAATAAACAACTATATTGGGGAAGGCAGGGCAGGGAGATGGGTAGTGAGTGTGTGTGAGAGGGGAGAAAGAGGGCGGTGGAATTTTGAAGCACACACAGGAGGAGATGTGTGAGTCAAGACCTGGGGAAAAGGGGAGCCAAGTGGGTATCAGAGGGAGAGCATCTCATGGTGTAACCTGGAGCCAGTATCCAGCCCTGGTCTCTTGATTCCAGAACCCATGTTCAGGCCTGGAGGTGTCCATGGTCAGCCACAGTCCCACGGCCAGGTGGTAAGGGGTGCAGGCAGCTCCTGACCTGGAAGCCTTCCCTGGGGCCAGGAGGGTTTTGTCACTGACAGCATCTGGACCCCCACAGCCCAGGGACACTGCAGGGGGTCGCCTTGCCATCACAGAGGCACCAAGAGACCCCTCTGGGGTCCACAGTCCTGGACCCTCCCAGCTGGAAGGAGCCTCAGAGGTGTGCCATCTCATCGTGATTCATCAGATTGTGGATTAGGCAAACACTTGTTGATAAGCCCTATTTGCCAGGTGTGGGGCACCCAGAGGTGCTTCAGTCCCAGGCTCAGTTGCTGGGGTGGTAGTAGTGCAGGGATCCCCTCTGCAGCTTTCCCGGGCTGCTGGAGATTTCAAGTTGAGCTTCAAGATGCTTCCTGTGGCTGCCATCGTGGTGGTTGAGAGTCAGCCTCAGCCACTGACCACTCTCTGTGTGACCTTGAGCAAGTGGCTTTGCCTCTCTGGGCTCACTTCCTAATCTTGAGAAATGCAGAATATAACAGTACCTTACCCCAAAGGGATATCATGAGGGTCATGCGGGCGCTTTCTCTTTGGTGGAAATGTTGACGATATCCTGTGAGCTCACTCAAGTGCTGGTTAGATGAGCTTTGCTCACTGCCATTCCGTTCTCTGGGCCTCAGTTTCCCTGAATGATCATGAGGGGAAGTTGAAGGGAATCAAATTTGTTTCCCAGGATGTATAATTCTAAGTCAGTTGCACACATCTGCTCAAATGGCACCTGGGTCCTCCCCTCAGCCTCAGCTAGCTCCTGCAGCTCTCTCCAGTCCATCCCCGTCCCTTCCTATTCTGTTTCCTTGCCAGTTCTGGAACACACCAAGCACATTCCTCCCTCCAGGCTTTTGTACTTGCTGTGCCTTCCACCAAGCGTTCAGTCCTCTTGCTTGGCTCTGGCTTATCTCCCCCCCCCCCTAAACTAATGAACTTTATTTTTATAGAGCAGCATCAGGTTTACAGAAAAAAATGAGCAGAAAGTACAAGGAGTTCCCATATATCCCCTCCCAAGGCACAGTTTCCCCTATTATTAACATCTTGCTTTAGGGTGATACCTTTGTTACATATGGATACGTTATTATCCAGCCAATATCGACACATTATTATTAACTCAAGCCCACAGTTTACTTTAGGGTTCACTCTTGTGTTGTACATTCTGTGGGTTTCAACAAATACATAGTGACATGTATCTGCTGTTACATCATATAGAACTATATGGAACTATCATATAGAACTGTTTTGACTGCCCTAAAAATCCCTCCCTCCCTCTCTCCTAAGTCCTGGTTAGATTCCATAGCTTTACCTTTTGCAGAGTGTCATATAGCTGGAACCACACCATATGTAGCTTTTTCAGAGTCTTCTTTCACTTAGCAGTATGCATTTAAGATTCCTCCATGTCTTTTGGTGGCTTGATAGCTCATTTCTTTTTATCAATGAATAATATTCCATGGTATGGATGTACCACAGTTTGTCCATTCAACTATTGAAGAACATCTTGGTTGCTTCCAGTTTGGGGCAATCGAGTTGCTATTGAATAGGCATTGAATATGGCTGCTATAAACATTAATGTGCAGGTTTTTGCCTGGACGTAAGTTTTCAAATTAATTGGATAAATACCTAGGAATGCAATTGATGGAATGTAGGATAAGACTATGTTTAGCTTAGTAAGAGACCACCAAACTAACTTCCAAAGTAGCTGTGCCACTAGCGATGAATGAATGAGAGTTCCTGTTGCTCCACATCCTCTTCAGCATTTAGTGGTGTTGGTTTTTTATATTTCAGCCATTCTAATAGGTGTTTGGTGGTATCTCATTGTTGTTTTAATTTGCAATCCCCTGATGATATCTGATGTGGAGCCCCTTTTCATAGGCTTATTTGCCATCTGTATATTTTCTTCGGTGAGGGGTCTGTTCAGATCTTTGGCCCAGTTTTTAACTGGGATTTTTATTTTCTTATTGGACTTTAAGAATCCTTTGTATATTTTGGACACGAGTCCTTTACCTGGTAGGTGTTTTGCACAGATTTTCTCCCAGTCTGTGGCTTGTCTTTTGATTCTCTTAACGGTGCTTTTTGCAGAACAAAAGTTTTTCATTTTAATGAAGCCCAGCTTATCAGTTTTTCCTTTCACAGATTGTGCTCTTGGTCTCCTATCTAAAAAGTCAGTGCCAAACCCAAGGTCATCTCGATTTTCCCCTATGTTGTCATCTAGTAGATTTACAGTTTTGCATTTTACATTGAAGTGAATGATCCATTTTGAGTTAATTTTGTTGCTGTTGTTTGGCTGGTTTTTTGTTTTGTTTTGTTTTGTTTTGTTGCACGTGGATACCCAGTGGTTCCAGCACACTTTGTTGAAAAGGCTGTGTCCTCAGCTCATCTGACTGTGCATTTCAGTGTAAATGTGGGCTCTCCAGGCTCCACCCCCACCCACCGGCCCCGCAAATAGTACCCCTCCCCAGACCATATAGTTCCTTCCTCCACCCCCTCTTTTCTGTTGTTGTTGTTCCGTGGCACTTTTCACCATTGGTCATTATTTTTATCTACAAGTTTGCTTTTTTTCTGTCTCTGCCACGAATAGTGTATGAATCACAGGGAGGATGGGAGCCAGGTCTGTACTGGATCCATTATGTTCTTCAAGCCCAGTTCAGCACACAGTAGGCGCTCAATAAACATTCACCAGAGGGATGGACAAGCAAATGAATAGCTACATGTCTTGCAGCTCTTCAGAGGAACTTTTGCAGGTGGCTCTCTGCTCCTGTGGGATTGTCTACACTCTCTCCTCCTCACCCAGCCTCCTGTGCACCTTCCTTGTCACCACGGGTGGTAATAAGTTGAATGTGTCCCCAAAAGATACTTCCATGTCCTCACTCCTGGTACCTGTGAATGTGACTTTAATTGCAAAGAGGGTCTTTGCAGATGTAATTAGGGGTATCAAAGTGAGATCATCCTGGGTTAGGATGGATCCTATATCCAATGATAAGTGTCCTTATAAGAGAAAGGACACAGAAATAGAAATGTAGAGAAGTCCATGTGAAGATAGGGACAGAGATTGGAGCTTTGTTGCCATAAACCAAGGAATACCAAAGATTGCCTGGAGTTGCCAGAGGCCAGGAAGGAGGCCTGGGACAGATTTTCCCTCGGAGCTTCATCAGAAAGAACCAACCCTATTGACACCTTAATTTCGGACTTCTGGTCCCCAGAACTTAAAGAGGATACATTTCTGTTATCTTAATACACCGAGTTTGTGTCACTTTGTTGCGGCAGCCCCAGGAAGCTCATACGTCATGGTAACCAGCTGTTCTGCCTGCCTGCCTGCCTGGTTTCCTCTTCAGAAAGGGAGCCCCTCAAAGGCAGGGGCCTCCCTTGATTCATCTCTGTGTCCCCCAGGCCCAGCTGTGGACCTGGTGTTGAAACAAACGTGATGTGAGGATGCTGGCCACCCACCAAGGACCTCCCAGGGCAGAGTGAGACACTCCAGCAGAGCACCCGGGGAATGGAACCAATTACACAGAGCCACCAGTGAGTGTAAAGAACGTGGGCTTTAGTTGCCACTTTAGCTGTGTGTCCTTGGGCACATCACACAACCTCTCTGAGCGTCAGTTTCATTGTGAGATATGAGTATTTACTGCCTGATTATAGGCATGGATGAATGAGCCAATAGAGGGTCTCAGGCAGAGGGAGAGGCTTGGCACAGAGGGGTTCGGAGCATGGCACTTCTCAGGCTGTGGTCCTGTCTCCCTGCTGTCCAGGCTGCGCTCACCTGTGTGGGTATGTGTCTTTGTGACGTCTCAGGTGATGATGCTGTTGGAGAAAGAGGTCTGGACTTGAAGTCAAGTCCCATCGCTACCTCTTACAAGCTGGTCAACTTACTCTTGGCAAAGCTTCCAAGCAGCCTGTCCCATTGCTAAGTGGGGGAGAATAAGGCACATGTCCAAGGATTACATGGTCAGTAAGCAAACTGGTGATGCTGAAGAACACAGTGGGTGCTAAGTAAATGAGCTCCCTTCTCCCTGTCATGGCTAAGTTCCTAAAGGGTAGGGACTGACTCTGTGTTCATGCCCTGCCAGCCCCCCTCTCCCAGTTGGGAATTTTATGCCTCTTGATGGTGATGCCCTTGTTCTCATCTCTTTGCCAAGGCCTCCCATCCTCTCCTAACAGCCCAACATGAATAATCTAACCTGAGGGGGGCAGATAGTTTCCCTTCAATCCATTGGTAATGTTTTGAGCACTGTGTTCTCACAGATTCTGAGATTACATCCAGGCTCAATGCTGGAAAAGAGTGCTGTGATTGATTAGTGATGTCTGTCCATGACTGATTGGTGATGTCTGTCACTGATAGAGCCTTGTTCGAGTAGTATGCATGCAGCTTCACATTTACCATCTCTTGCCAGGCTGTCTTTAAGGACCCAGGAAACTTGCAAATCAGAGGTTTTGAGCCTGAACAAAAAATAAATGTTGAGCTCCCTCTCCATGTTCTGCTGGACATGGAGAGGAAGGTAAAAAAGTACACAGCTCCATTTCTGCCCACAGAGAGCTTACAATCTCCTTTAACTGGGTCCTGGCCATTTCTAGTATCCTTTACTTCTTTCCACTTTTCTTCTAGAGTCTAGACCGTCTCTCCCTTTACTAGCTGTTTGGCCCCAAATAGCTATTGTGTGCACTTGGCCTAACTCCCAAGAGCAAGCACTCTGGAATTCTACAGAAAACACGTCACTTAAAATACAGCTGAGCTTCCAAGACTAATTGTGAATGCTCTAGAGGAATTACAGTCACATGACAGCAGCAACTGCACGATGACTCCCAGCTGGGGCAGTCGGGGTATTTCTGCTTAAGTTTACACAAGTTCTTTGCAGCGTGTTGCCAAACTTAGCTCCCCATGTTGCAAAGATGTTTGGCAGCTTGGTGTTTCTCCAGGATGGGAAGTAATGCAGGAAGGGATGCCCCTGCAAGTGGGCTTTTTTCTGAAGGTCACCACCTTGCCACTGCCATGCTTGTGGCCAAGGTCCAATGAGAAAGGGCACTTGCCAATTTGCCACCCTGTCTCTGAGGTTTTCTTACTGTTTATGAAGAATTAAGTAGTAAGCATGTAGGGAAGGTGCAGAATTGAATTTGGTTTATGACCGATGGATTCCTATGGGGACCCCTCATCATCTCCTCACCAGCCAGACCATGACTATCTCAGTCTCATTGATGCAGGGACATGAGAGGTGGAGGAACATTTATGAAGCACCTACTGTACGAAGAGTAGCCCTTGCTTGCCGCAACTAGAGAAAGCCCACGCAGCAACGAAGACACAAGGCAGCCAATAAATAAATAAATAAATAATTTAAAAAAAAAAGTACCTACTGTATGCCAGGTCCTGCATTGAAGAGTTGTATATGTTTTCTCATTTAATCCTCACAGCAGGTCTGTTTAGTGTGGTGAGCAATGAACAGAATAGGGGTGCTCAGCCAGAACCCCAGGTCAGATCCTGGCCCTGGCACTTATATCTCAGTAGCTTTGAATGAAGGGCCTTCTCTTTTTGAACCTTTGTTCCTGTTCCATCAAAGGAGCACGAGAATGCCTTGTCACCTGTTGATAAAGATAAGAGACACCCCATGTAAAGAACTTTTCCTAGTCCGGAGCCTGTGCTCCGCAATGGGAGAGGCCACAAGAGTGAGAGGCCTGCGTACTGCAAAAAAAAAAAAAAAAAAAAAAAAAGAGAACTTTTCCTAGAAGAGGCCCTCCGATCCTAGAAGCTGTTTTTATTTGCCTAAATCAAGGGCTGGCACATCCTGACTTGTGGCTTTTTACAAAATATATGTATGAAAATGTCAATAGTATTGCTCATTTAAAAAAAAAATTATTTTATTGAAGTATAGTTGACTTCCAATGTTGTGTTAATTTCTGCTGTACAGCAGTGTTCTTAATATTTCATGTATACTCCAGTGTTAACTATATATGTGTGCATAATTTTTATGGAGGTGAAATTCACATAGTAAAAAATTAACCATTTTAAAGTGAAAAATTCAGAGGCATTTAGGACATTCTCAGTATTGTGCAACCATCACCTCTCTATAGTTCCAGAATATTTCCATCCCCCACAAAGGAAACTCCATCCCCATCAGCACTCACTCCCCATCCCCTCCTCCCTCAGCCCCTGGTAACTGCGAATCCACTCTCTGTCTCTGTGGATTTGCTTATTCTGGATATTTCTTCTAAAGGCACCCGCACACTATGTGACCAAAACAGCTTTTGTTTGGCCAATAGCTAAGCATGTTTTTTTCCTTTATGAATGTTTGGAAAAAAACGCAAAAGAATACTATTTCATACATGAACATTCTATGAAAATCAAATTTCAGTGTCCATAAATATGTTTTATTGGCATGCAGCCACGCCCATTCATGGATGTATTGAGACCATGCACAGAAAGAGGCTGGATGGTCATAAGCAGAAATACTGAATCTCTGGCCCAAAGCTTAGAGAAGTTGATTCCATATGGAGAAGCCAGCAGAGCTACTTTTGGACTCCAGAGTCTGAGCTGGGCTCCCAAACAATCACTGCCTCTCAGTATGCATTTAATAGACCTTTCTGGAATTATTATTACTGAGCAGGTGCTGGAGAGTGAGCCGTCATTCAGAATAAGCTGGTCTTTGCCCTTACTTAGCTTCCAGGTGTTAAATCAATAACTAGCCAAATAGATATGGGGGTGAATCTGAAGACATCCTTTAGGTCAGTGTTTGCCCTTACTTAGCTTCCAGGTGTTGAGACATCCCTTCACCATCAAGGGATGTCTCAACAGCTGGTTGTAAAGGTACAGTTTACTAGTGATGACTGACTTGAGAGCTTTTTTTTTTTGCTTTTTTTGCTTAGGTTTTTTGTTACACGTTGGCCATAGCATCTGGGCTAGGGACTGATTTTTTGTTTTATTTGAAAAATTTTAGTTTTATTTAGATGTAAAATTATTAAGTTTTGATTTATTTTTATCTTATTAAAATTTTTTATTTATTTAGATTTTAAAATTTTAAGTCTTATTTATTTTTTATTTAAAATTTTTTAGTTTTATTTAGTTTTAAAAATTGTAAAGTTTCTGGGCTCCCTGATGGCCTAGTGGTTAGGATTCCTGGCTTTCACTACTGTGCCCTGGGTTCAATCCCTGGTTGGGAAACTGAGATCCTGCAAGCCATGTGGCACAGCCAAAAAAAAAAAAAAATTAAAGTTTTATTTAGATTTAATGTTTTATTTTAAAATTTTAATTTTATTTAGGTTTTTAAATTTTAAATTTTATTTCTATTTATAGTGGGATCATTTGCATACTGTGAAATTTCCAAGTGGTGCAACCTTCGCTACAGTCTAGATTTAGAACTTTTCCATCAACCCAAGGAAATCCCTCCTGTCCCATTTTTAATCCATCCCCACTTCCACCCCCCAGCCCCAGGCAACCACTGATGTGCTGAAGCTGTAGATTTGCCCTTTCTGGATATTTCATATAAATGCAGTCACACAGTGTGGTCCTTTGCATCTGGTTTCTTTCACTCTGCGTAATTTGAGGCAGCGTGTACCAGTCACTGGTTCCTTTTCATTGCTGAATAGTATTCCATCTTACATATAGACCACAACTTTGTCACCCCTTCACCTATTGATGGACTGAGTAATACTGTGCTGTCCGTGTCACTTCTTGGAGCCCAGGAACAATCCCACACACATAACTTAGAAAAGGCAGTCATGTCCTTTCCCACCTTGAGTGCCCTGGCCTCCCCTCCCCTCATTGGCCTGGGACTCCAGCACTGTTGCCTGTAAAGTCACCCCTTTGGGAAGCTGGCCAGACCTGTAGGCCTCCCTGCCACACCCTGACAAGAGGAGGAGGCTGGCGTTCTGCCCTCCAAGACACCTTTGTGCTCTGCACTCATGTGCGCGGCATAGCCATATGTGTGACCCGGTAGGGGGAGCAGGAAAGGCTTGGGGGCTGGGGCAACAGTGACTAAGTTTGAGCCCCACATTGTTGGCACCTGGGGGACCCGCTTCCTCACACAGTCCCCTGACCCTGCCTGCCTTCTGACTTCAAGGAAGGTTTGATTCTCGCTTATATGGATAACAAGCCTGCACAGAGCCTCCCCTCCCCAGGGATCGTGGCCTGTTGTCACACAACTTGCTTTGGTTTCCTGTCATCAGCCAGAGGAGCTGGCTTTGGCATTGACCTCATTTGAATCTAACTCTGCCCCTTCTGTGGTGAATGGCCTCAGGGACATTGCTTCACCCTGCTGACCTGCAATGCTGTCATCAGGGTGGAAAATAATAACAACATGATTAAGTTATTATACGTTATTATATCATTATTATATATTGTTAATAATGGTAGACACTCGACAGGTTGGCCAGTGATCTACAAGGGATGAATTGCTTAAGGACCCCATTTAACATTGTTAATGTTTATTTGTAAATCTCCACAGCTTCTGTTTGGGGACAAGGTATTTCTGGATGCCTGGAACCGTTTCTCTGGAAAACAAAGGAGCATATATATATTGTTCGGATCCACTTATTTTTTTCACTTTCAATTTTTTTTAATCGAGGTGAAATTCAGAAAACAAAAAAATAATCAAAGTGTACCAACTCAGTGGCATCAAGTACATTCAAAATGTTGTACAAACATCCACTCTAGCTAGTTCCAGAACATTTCCATCACCCCAAAAGGAGACATTGTACCCATTAGTAATGGGTCACTCCCCATTCCTCCCTCCCTCCCCCAGTCCCTGACAACCATCAGTCTTCTCTCTGTCTCTATAGATTTGCCTGTTCTGGATGTTTCATATAAATGGAATCATTCACTAAGTGGCCTTTGGTGTCTGGCTTCTTTCACTCAGCATAATGTTTTCAAAATTTGTCCATGTTGGGCTTCCCTGGTGGCGCAGTGATTGAGAGTCCGCTTGCTGATGCAGGGGACACGGGTTCGTGCCCCGGTCCGGGAAGATCCCACATGCCGCGGAGCGGCTGGGCCCGTGAGCCATGGCCGCTGAGCCTGCGCATCCGGACCCTGTGCTCCGCAACGGGAGAGGCCACAACAGTGAGAGGACCGTGTACCGCAAAAAAAAAAAAAAAATTTTTGTCCATGTTGTAGCAGCCCTTTTTATGGCTGAATAATATTCCAAGGTGTGGAGGGACCACATTTTGTTTATCCACTCATCTGTCGATAGACATTTGGGCTGTTTCCACCTTTTGGCAGTTGTGACTAGTGCTGCCGTGAACATTTGTGTACAAGTATTTGTTTATGTCCCTGTTTTCAGCTCTTGGGGTCTATACATGGGAGTGGAATGGCTCTGTCTTATGGCTCGGTCTTATGATAACTTTATGTTTAACTTTTGGGGGAGCCACCTAATCAGATCCACTTTGAAAAGGCTCTCCTGGGCTGGAGACAGTGCTGGGTCTTCTAGCTTTGACCTCACCCCCTGCCTCCAGGATATTTATTCTTCTGATGACATTTATTTGAGCCTCTATAAGCACAATCTCATTTCCTCCTTCCAGACCCTGTGATTTGGCTCTCTCTGTTGCACACGTTCTCTCTCCTCCTGTTCCAGTAACACCAGGCTTCTCCCACTTCCCACTGGGAGCCAAGCCACAGGCTGGATGAGTGACATTGCAGCTTTAACAGGGTGGACCTCACCTGGATAGCGTAATAAACCCCCTTTACAGATGAGGAAACTGAGGCTTACTGCCTCAGGGTTTAGGATCCCTATACCATCACACTAGCCCCCTCCCATTCCCGGTTCTTCAACACCTATGCAGTTTTTCTGCTTGACCCTGGGCAAATGCTGACACGTGGTCCCTGCACTACAAAGGCTTTTCTGGTTGAATTTTGGGGAAGGATGTTAAGAAAAAAAAAAACTTAAAGAGAGACAGGTCCTGATGGAAAAATGTCCACAGTATCATGGGGTCAGTGGTGTCCCCACTAAAAGATATGCCTACATCCTAACCTCTCACATCTGTGACTGTGACTTCTTAGAAATAGGGTCTTTCCAGATGTCATCAAGTGGAAGCTCCCGAGATGAGGTCATCCTGGATTTAGGGTGGGCTCTAAGTCCAAGGACAGTTGTCCTTACAGGGAAAGAGAAGGGGAAACAGGCAGAGAATGGAAGGCTGTGTGAAGATGGAGGAAGAGATGGGAGTGATGCAGCCACAAGCCAAGGAACGCTGAGGGTTGCTGGCAGCCGCCAGAAGCTGGGAGAGAGATAGGGCCGATTCTCTCCCTCAGAACCTCCAGAAGGAACCAACCCTGCCCACACCTTTATCTCAGACCTCTGGCCTCCAGGACTGTGAGACAAAACATTTGTTTTATGTAAAGCCACCCAGTTTGTGGTCATTTGTTAAAGCAGCCACAGGAAACTCATATGCATGGACAGGAGGAGTGAGCTGGGGTCTCTGCATGCTGGGTCTGGGCTGAACATGGCTGAGATCCTGGGCCCAGAAGGGAGTAAGGCATGCCCACAAACAGCCAGGGTGTAGCAAGATAAGTGCCATGAAAGAGGTGCAGTTATTATTGTTCTCATCACCATTATTAGTATTGAGTCATTAGTGAAATGCGGTGCTCATTATCCCCTCGACTCCAGCCCATCCCTCCATTCTGCGACCCAGTTAATGGAACGCCTTCTTTTGCTGAGGCTAGAACTGCCAGATCAAACACTGGACGCCCAGTGAAGTTTGAATTTCAGATAGATGAGGAAAGAGATGATAGATGAGGAAAGATGTTTTCGCATTAAGTATGTTCCTGTTTAACTGCTTTCCCTTTCCATTCTTAGCTTAAAGCTGTTGTATTTACAAATAACCTTTTAACATTGGAATGACAAATCTGATGGCAGAAAATCTGCGAAGAGCACATTCAGAGTTCCCCGTGTCTCCTTGGCCCAGTTTCCCTGAAAGTTAACATCTTATGAGAGGACCGGGCATTTGTCAAAACTGAGAAATTAACACTGGGCGGTGCTGTTTGATGCCGCACTCCAGACTTTATTGGATGTCTCCACATCATCCACAAATGTCCTCTTTCAGTTCCGGATCCCATACTACATTTAGTCATCACCTTGCCCCAGTCTCCTCTGGCCTGTGGCAGTTTTGCAGACTTTGTTTTTCTCATGACCTTGATAGTCTTGTAGAGTGCTGGCTGGCTATCTCCTAGGACAACTGAATGTCCCCCACCCCAATCTGTTTTGTTTTTTTTTTAATATTTATTTATTCATTTGTTTTGGCTGCACTGGGTCTTAGTTGCGGCACATGGGATCTTTAGTTGCAGCATGCGTACTTCTTAGCTGTAGCAGGCGAACTCTTAGTTGCGGCATGTATGCGGGATCTAGTTCCCCGACCAGGGCCCCCTGCATTGGGAGCGTGGAGTTTACCTACTGGACCACCAGCGATGTCTCCCCCCTATCTGGGTTTGTCTGATGTTTTCTTGTGATTAGATGGGGGATATCTGGGGAGAGGACCACAGAGGTGACGGGTCCTCCATATCACACCATCCCAGGGGTACCTGATGTCTGCATGACTGTTCACTGTGATATGAACACTGCGCTTCATGCTCAGGGGCACCGCGAACATTCCGTAGACATCTTCAGGAACCAGATTGGGTTTTGGTTCCTTGAAAGCAGAAGACAGCGATGGCACGTACTGGGCACCGGGCCAGGCCCTGGGATGCATCCCCTTCACGCTGCTGGAAGACGGATTTTAATGGGAGAACATGGATGTAGAAGAATTTCTCCAACTGCAGAGCCTGGAATCCTGAAATGGTCCTCTTATCTTTTTCCCAGACAGTTTCCCGATATGCACACTTTACAGCCCCAATAAGCGATAAGAGAGGCAGCCGCTTTTGAGAGGTTTGCCTGAAGCATGTTCCTCTAACTTACAGCCTAAAGAACATCAACTGAGCCATTTTAACTCTCAGAGTTGATTTAATCTGCACAGCAGCTCCATGATGTTATCCAAATTATCCCGGGGAGAATGGAGGCTCACAGAGGCTAAGGTACCTCCTGAAGATCACACAGCAGCTCGGGTCTGCTTACACCCACCAACTCTGCTCCCTATTGCAAGAAGACTCAGTAGTTAAGTTGCATCTCCCCTAGAATATGTTCTTAAAAGGAGGGGGTGGGGCAGGCCAGCGTGAGAACTGGGTTAGTTACAGGGGCCTGTAAGCAGGATTTTCCAACCTCAGCACTGCTGACATTTGGGACTGGATGATTCTCTGTGGTGGGGCTGTCCTGTGCATTACAGGATGTTGAGCAGCATCCCTGGTCTCCACCCATCAGATGCCAGTAGCATCCCCCAGTTGTGACAACCAAAAATGTCTCCAAGTTTTCCCCAGGGGGTCAGAGGAGAGATGCTCTGTGTAAGCATAGGAGGCGAGGTTGCTCCTCAGAGCTGTGATTTGCATTTCCAGCAAACTCCAGAGCCCTGCTGGGTGGTCAGACCCCTTCCCAGAGCCCCCCTCCATCATCTCCGTCACTGGCTGCCTTGGAAGACGTCGGACATTTGCAGTTTTATAAGAAAAGTCTAAGCTCCCCTGACTCAGGGGAGCCTTGTGCTCAGCGATCTGTACTGTTTACACCAAACAATGACTTACGAAATGGCAGAATGCTGGTCATATGCCGGTATGTGCAGAGCAAGAAAAACCAGAGGGGCTGTCAGCTCTCCTGGCCTGACTCATGTGCTGCCATGCTGGGAGCGCGGCCAAGGCCTGACTCACGGCAGTGTCATACCTGTGCCCTCAACTCTGAGAAAATATTGGCTAAACCCATGGCAGTTGGGCTTGGCCGTGTCCTTGCTTGCAACACCCAGGGTGTGAAGGGGTGTGGGACCCATGATGGCCTCGCACCCTTGGGAGCCCCGGGCTGTTTGTAGGAGGAAGGTTGAGTCAGCCGTGGAGGGTGGTGCCGGGCCGAGACCCCTGGAGAAGGAGGGAAGGAGCGAGCGGAATTTCAGATATGCACCTTCTGGTTCTGTGTATTCATTCTGTGTATTCATAACTTTTTTAACAAATTGAGGTGAAATTCATACCACATAAAATTAACCTGTCTTAGTCCTGCTCTAACAAACTACCATAGACTGGGTGACTTGGAAACAACAGAAATTTATTTCTCAAAGTTCTGGAGGTTGCAAGTTCTAGATCAAGATGCCGGCTGATTTATTTCACTCAGCATGATGTTTTCAGAGTTTATCCACAGTGGCACATGAATCGGGGTTTCATTCCTTTTTAAAGCAGGATAATATTCCATTGTGTGGATGGACCACATTTTGTTTATCCGTTCGTCAGTTGATGGCTATGTATTTTTTGGCCATTGTGAGTAGTGCTGTTTGGACAGCAGTAGTGCTGTTTGTTGTTTTTTTTTATAAATTTATTTATTCATTTTTGGCTGCGTTGGGTCTTCGTTGCTGCGCGTGGGCTTTCTCTAGTTGTGGCGAGTGGGGGCTACTCTTCCTTGTGGTGCGCGGGCTTCTCATTGCCGTGGCTTCTCTTGTTGCTGGGCACGGGCTCTAAGCATGCGGGCTTCAATAGTTGTGGAATACAGGCTCAGTAGTTGTGGCGCACGGGCTTAGTTGCTCCACGGCATGTGGGATCTTCCCGGACCAGGGCTTGAACCCATGTCCCCTGCACCGGCAGGTGGATTCTTAACCACTGCACCAGCAGGGAAGTCCCAGTAGTGCTGTTTGAGTATTGTTTGAACACCTGTTTTCAATTCTTTGGGGTCTATACTTAGGAGTGGAATTGCTGGGTCATGTGATAATTCTATGTTTAACCTTTTGAGGAACCGCCAAAGCGTTTTCCTCAGTGGCTACAGCATTTCACATTCCCACCAGCAGTGCACAAGGCTTTTGATTTCTCCACAGTAACACTTGCTATTTTCTGTTTTTGTTTTGTTTTGTTTTTGGCCAACCTAGTGGTTTTGATTTGCATCCATTTACCTGCTCGGTGCAGACTCTGTCCCACGCATTGCGGGGTGTGGGGTTGGGAGCAGTCCCCTGGCCTGGAACAATTTGCAGGGACACGTGAAAAAGTGGGAGCATATGTCACTTCACCAGGCAGAGGGGCATCCAGGAAGACTTCCTGGAGGGGGTGGTAGATAGAAATGGGTTAGGCCACGCATCTCTAACTATGGCCAATGGGCTGGCTGCCAGTTTTTATAAATAAAGTTTTATTGGAACCCATCCACTCTCACTCATTTACACGTTGCCTATGGCTGCTTTGCACTACAACAGCAGAATTGAGTCATTTCAAGAAAATGTATGACTAGGAAAGGTAAAAATGTTTATGTCAGGCTCTTTATAGAAAATGTTTGCATTTGCAGACTTTTGGGTCAGGCCAAGGAGGAGCAGTGTGTGTATCGCCCAGACTCATGTGGAGATGGTGTGTTGGGGAACCGTGTTCTAGGTTTTCTGTCTGGCTGGGGTGTTCAGTGCTTGAGGGGAGCGTGAGAGATGAGGCCGGGGAGTGGGGGGACTCTAGGGGTAATTGTCTCCTATGCTGAGCTGAGGATGTTGACAGTGGGGCCCCTGCTGGCTCTCCTCTCTGTTTTCTCACCCTTCTCTAGGCCGGGAGGCTGGCCTCTAAGGCATTGATGGCTCCTTGTTCGGTTTGGTCAGTAGGAGGCCCCTGAGGGGCACTGAGGGCAGGAGGGAAGTGATTTGGGGAAATGGTCCTCTGGGGTCCGTCTTGCCAGGAGGCTCTGTGGTGGCTTCATCTCCTGTTGAAGGCCACACTCCCCTCCCCAGCACACAGTGCCTGCCCTTCCCTCACCCCTGCTGCCTTGGGGGTAGTAACAGCCCCCCAGTGTTGCTCATCCTGGGTGCTGGACCAGCCCTGTTGGCTTCCCAAACCCTGAGATTTTGCCCATTCTCCCCAGTTGCCCAGTGTGAGCGTCCAGCTGAGCTGTGTCCTAGGGGATGCAGGGACCTACTTCCCCGTAGAAGGATTTTCTCCCTTTCTTTTTGTAGTGGATGAAAACAACAAAACTTATTTTTTACGGGCTGTTTGTGCCCCCCACACCGCCAAATTCGTCTGTTGAAATCCTAACCGACAATGTGATGGAATTAGGAGGTGGGGCCTTTGGGAGGTGATTAGGTCATAAGCGTGGAGCTGTCATGAATGGGATTAGTGCCCTTATAAAAGAGACCCCAGAGAGCTCCCTCACCCCTTCTGCCAAGTGAGGATACAGTATATACTGTATCGATATATATATATATCAATATTTATCATCTGCATCTAGGAATCAGGCTTGTGCCAGAACCCAACCATGCTGACACCTTAATCTCAGCCTCCAGAACCGTGAGAGGCGAAGATCTGTTGTTCACAAGCCACCCAGTCTATGGTATTCTGTTACAGCAGCCTATGCTGATTAAGAGAGTCTGTATTATCTCCCTGTTTCTACAAGTCAGGAGCCCAGCACGGAGTAGCGGGTCCTCTGCTCGGGATCCCACAAAGCGGCAATCAAGATGTCGGCCAGGGTGGGAGTCTCACCTGAGGCTCCTCCTCCAAGCTCCCTGGGTGTTGGCAGAACCCAGTTCCTTGTGGTTGTAGGACTGAGGCCCTCAGCTCCTAGAGGCTGCCTATCCTCTCCATCAAGCTTCCTTAAGGCCCACAGCACTGCAGCTCTCTGCTGCTTCCAATTTCTGACTTCTAGATGCTCTTTTTTTTTTTTAAAAAAAAAGGTTTCTTCAAGTCCAGCTACTTAGTTTAATTTTGGGTTATCCAACATTGTTTTTTAAAAACTTGTGATAAAATATACATAAGAGAAATTACCATTTTAGCCCTGACTTTCTTGCTTCCTTTGCTTATTTTAAATTGAAGTATAATTGATTTACAGTGTTGTGTTAGTTTCAGGTGTACAGCAATGTGGTTCAATTAATATGTGTGTGTGTGTATATATATATATATATATATATACATGCATGTATGCATACACATACATATATGTACACACATGTATATATATATATTCTTTTTCAGATACTTTCCGCTTATAGGTTATTACCAAATATTGA
>RJWK010045165.1:0-18123 GCA_004363435.1 Platanista minor | reverse complement strand
TGATAGTTCTATTTTTAGTTTTCTAAGGAACCTCCATACTGTTAGTGGCTATATCCATTTACATTCCCACCAACAGTGCAAGAGGGCTCCCTTTTCTCCACACCCTCTCCAGCATTTATTGTTTCTAGATTTTTTGATGATGGCCATTCTGACTGGTGTGAGGTGATACCTCATTGTAGTTTTGATTTGCATTTCTCTAATGATTAGTGATGTTGAGCATTCTTTCATGTGTTTGTTGGCAATCTGTGTATCTTCTTTGCAGAAATGTCCGTTTAGGTCTTCTGCCCATTTTTGGATTGGGTTGTTTGTTTTTTTTTGTTGTTATTAAGCTGCATGAGCTGCTTGTAAATTCTGGAGATTAATCCTTTGTCAGTTGCTTCATTTGCAAATAGTTTCTCCCATTCTGAGGGTTGTCTTTTCATCTTGTTTATGGACCTAGATATTTTTGAAATGTATTTTTCAAGTGTGGGTTAGGAAGGTGGAAGAATTTTAGCTAATGATTTGATTTTCTTAATGGTGTGTGACTATTGAGATTTTTCAATTATTTTATTATGGACCAATTCTATTCCTTAAAACATATTTCCTTCCATCTCACAGGTTCCTTTTGTCCAGGATTTTAATTCCATCTTCTTTTTGTAATCTAAATATTAGTTGGTATAATTATCCCTATTTTATGTACTTCTTGCCTTATTTTTAACTAAATGCTTAGTGATTGTTTCTCATGTTCCATTCTATCATACAGAGAGGCAATCACAAGGTTTACAGCATCAGCTGTTTTCCAACTGACGGAATTAATTCAGTGTTTTAACAACTCTTGTGCTGTTCTGATGAATACCAGCTGAATAATAGGTCAGGATACAGAAACAGTCAATTTTATTCAGTTTCCATTAGAACTTTCAACTTCAGGTTTGAGTAGTAATTTGCCAGAGTATAGCCACCTGGATTTATATATGCTTTCATTCGACACGTTGAAGATGTTATCCTTTGCCATCTTCTTTGAATGCCGTGATTGAGAATTCAAGTTTGAGTCGAAGTGAGGTTCCTTTGCAAATAAGCCATCTTCCTCTCTAGTGGCTTCAATACTATTTTCTGTTTTATTATTATGTAGTTTCACTATGAGGTGACAAAGAACGCACAGTGCAAATAAGGGATGTGTGTATCCACGTGGAATCTTCAAATTTACTTCTCTTTCATACTTTCCTTTGAGAACTCAAGTGTATGTTAGATTATCTCATTTTAGCCTCAATGTCGTTTCACTACTCTGTCATACTTTTTATCTCTCTGTGATGCATTCTAGCTAATGAGTGCAGTGACCCAGTTCTCCAATCCTGTCTTCAACTATTTCTAATTTATAGAAATTATGAGTTTTTAGAAAAGTTTCACTGTCTATACATTTTCATTTCTAATTGTATTTTGGTCTGTCTCACATCTGCCTGTAATAATATTAAGTATACCTATTTTATTTCTGTTTCAGATTACAATGATATTACATAGAGCATATTACTCTGAAAGTGACATTTTTTTGGGCCTCGTAGTGGATTTTTTTAAACTGGTGTTTTCTCTTTTATGTGTTTGTGCTGAGTTTTTAGAGGACATTTTTGTTGTTGTTTTTGGTTGTTTTGTTTTCCTGTGAGTCTCTCTGGCCTAGATTATGGTTCTTCCCTTCAGAGTGCTGTTGTAATTGTTTCTTGTAGTACTACTTCCGAATATATCACCTGCTCTGTTAGTCAGGGTTCTCCAGAGAAAGAGAACCAATAAGATGTGCATATATAGAGAGTTTTATTTTAAGGAATTGGCTCGTGCGATTGTGGAAACCGGCAAGTCCCAAATATGCAGGGTAGGCCAGCAGGCTGAAGACTCCAGGAAGAGTTGCAGTTCAAGACCTAAGGCAGTCTACTGGCAGATTTCCTTCTTCTTTAAGGGATGTCAGTCTTTTTCTAGAGGTCTTCAACTGAATGGATAAGGCTCGCTCACATCATGGCAGGCAATCTGCCTTACTCAAAGATTTAAATGTTAACCTCACTCAAAAATTACCTTCACAGAGTCATCTGTGAAAGTTGTTCAGATATCTGGGTGCCTAGTCAAGGTGACACATTAATTAGTCTTCACCACCTGACTAGAAGAGCATTTTACAGTGATTTCTTAGCTTGAGAATTCCAGGCAATGCAAACTATTATCAGGTTTTATCCCCTCTCTGTGAGTGGCATTGACAGAATCACAGGTCTTTAAATTTCCAACAAAAAGAAACAGGGTTCCTCGGTATCTCCCTTCCCCTCTGGGTGTATTTTCTTTTCAATCCAACCATTCACCGACTTGGAAGCTCTTCAAGAGTTGGCCAAATTTCTGATTCTTCATCTTTTGCAGGCTTATAGCTTATTCCTCTATCTCTGTGAAGTTAAAAGCTAATCCTCTAGTTTACCTAGGTCAACCTATATTTCCCTGTGTAATGACAATATCTGCTTACATTCTTACCATTCTACTTTTCTGTTTTCTATTTCCTCTTTCCACCTCCCCCATCACTTCCCTCTCCCTCCTCCTCTTCTAATGAACTAAAGTATAATTCTGTAATAATTTTATCTTCAATTTCCAGATGCTTTTAGTGGGCAACATTTTTGTCAAATGATTCATAGCCAAAAATCAGAAAAGCATCTTTTAAACATACTTTTCTTTCTCTCTCTAGACTTCTATTAATCTTGCATTCATTTTTATTGTTTTAAAAATTTTATTGATTTTAAGAGGTTTTGGCATATTAAGGATTAGCCATTTAGCTCCCATATTATTTTCTGTATATTTTATCCAGTTT
The DNA here is from genome assembly GCA_004363435.1 of Platanista minor. Classification (NCBI taxonomy): domain Eukaryota; kingdom Metazoa; phylum Chordata; class Mammalia; order Artiodactyla; family Platanistidae; genus Platanista; species Platanista minor. Next base: position 15,320 of record RJWK010045165.1, on the reverse strand, counting down.
ATTCTTGTCCTTTATAATTATTTATATTTTGTTAAAATTTATATAGTCTAAAATTTATCAACTACATTTTTCTATGTGGCTTTTGAGTTCTCTCTTATGATTAAAAAGAATTTCCCCAACTCTGAAATAAACAACTAAAATAAAATAACTTTTAATTTTGTATTTTTTAATGGTTTTTATTGTACATTTAAATCCTTAAGGACATAGAATTTATTTTAGCTTAAGGAATAAGTTTGGTGTTCAGGTTTATTTTCTCAGAAATAATTAGGCACTTACCCTAAACTAATTTTAATTAATCTGTCTTTTTCCCACTCAACATACTCATTTTACCAATAAAGGAGCTCAGCCAGAGTATGACTTACTTAATATTACAGGTGATTAATAATTAAAATGGGACTTACATTAAATCCTTGATATAAAATTTAGTCCTCTAACTACTTTTCTGTGATTTCTATTAGCATAGTAAAATTTATTTTATTATCCACTCTTGAGATACAAATAATTATTTTGTTAAAGGCATCCAATTTTCTTATTTTAAGTGCCACAATACTGGTAACAGAATGTTTCAGTGTGCATTTCTGTGTGTTTGTAAATTCTCTCAATGAAGAATATCATTAAATTAATAAGACCAACACCTTTATTGAGTAACAACAGAATAATGGCAATCATAAAAAGTGAGTGCAGACTGTAATAAAGCAAATGACAGTAAAAAGATGTGAAACATATGTAGGAAAAATTTAATTGGCATTTGTTTATAACATGAACTTTATGTGGAGAAGTAGCTTTTAAAAATTGGAGTTCATTGTAATGGGGATGTAAAAAGTCAACTAATTATATTACCACACATCCTTAAATATGAGTACACCCTGATTTAAATATAGAGAAATTTGTTGCCTTAATTTTATTTCCTTTTTCTACTGATTGGTTATTTAAGGTTATGATAATATATCTAAAAAATAAATGCAGAAAACATTTAGATATGTAAACAGAAATAAGAGAAGTTGTGCTCAATAAGTGAATTGTGAATTAAGGCAAATGAAATTTGTTCATATAGCTGTGTGTGTATGCTGCTGTGTCTATGTTAAATCAATCAGTTAGCATGTATTTGAGGTATGTAAAAGAAATTGTAAAACATTGTTTCTATTCTTAAATAATTTAATACTTGTTTAGGAACATAATATATTGATACCTAGAGATCAGTAATACAAGCATATATTATGGCTCAATGTGTAGGAAAGAAAATGAAACTATAGATGTTGAGAAAAGAGAGAGTGCAGCCAAATGATGAAGCTAAATTGATTCTGGGTGATTTTTGTGCCCTTTTAAACAGCTTTATATCCAAGTTGATGTGTGAGTCAGGGAAGTGAATATAGTATTTTAAATGAACTAAGTGATACATATGTGTGTATATATATATATATATATATATATATATATATATATATACACACACACAGTCAAACTTACAAGTATTATGGTCAACACCCTTATGATAGAATATTAAATTTACATTGATTAATCTGATTTGCTTGTTATTTTGACCAAAAACAACTACTGGTAGCCCAGTTATTTCACCTGTTTTAATTATCAGATTATACATATGCTTAGGTAAGTTCACACATAATAAATAAAGTAATAAAGTCAAGTTTAGTGCCCTTGCCATGAACAACAGAACAAGAATTAAGTTATGGTGGAGTCTGATAGAATCTCATTCAGTATATTTTATTTTAAATGTAGTGCTTTGCAAAAAAGCACTGCGCTGAAGTGAGGCAGATTAAAGGTCCAGGTTTCAGTTCTAGGACACTAACTTCCTTGCTGGGTGATTTCTGGCATGCTACCTAAGTTCTCTGAGCTTTAGCATCCTGAGTTGTAATATAGTGAAAATGACTGTCCACAATACTTACTTCTTGGGTTTTTATGAGAATCAATTTAGAATTTGTAATATAATTTACAAATATGTAAGATGTAAACAGGGCATCATTAACCTTAATGTATCCTTTGCCTTACGTCCACATCTGTAGATACTGGGAAGCAGTTAGCCCTTTGAGGATCAGTGCTACTGGGTCCTGGGATCTTCTGTTCTACACTAGATGAAGCCTGGCTATTATTCTGGGGCATGGTGGACAAAAACCCTGCAGAAGTTCCAATATTCAAAGCTTCTTCTGAGACCATTTTTCCTTTTGAGATTATAATAGTAAAGGAATGGGGGAAAAGGCAAAAAAAATACTAGAATTGTAAGCAATAGTTTTCAAAGGAAACAACAGTACAAAAGAGCAAAGGGTTTATGGGCCTCCATTCAAGCACATACAAGCACAAATAATAAAAGATGAAATTTATCTCCACAGAGAAAGACGAAAAATTAAAATGAGGCATAATTTAGAGAATAGAAATGGAAAAGCCAGAAGCATCCTTCAGGCAGTTAAACTGTAAAGTTCCTACACTGAACTGCTATTATGATATAAGACTAAGTGCAGTATTGATTCTCTATAAAGAGACGCCTCTATATTTTTAAGGGTGGGGTGAACTATATTGTCACACTTTAATCTTAAGAGCATAATTTATAAGATATACACTTGATGGAAGTATATTTTATAAAATTGAAAATAAGAAGAGGTACAAATAGTTTATAAAGAGATCTATCTATCCTACCTAGGTTTCCTGTTATGCCACAATACACAAACCAAAAGGGTTTTATAATTTGAAAATCAAATATCAAGACCATTTTAAGCCTTTCAATAAAATTCATGAACATTTAATAACATACCTATTTACAATGAAAGTTATTATGATAGAGTATTAAAAATAGTATTACTAAGTATCTATAGCTTAAATAACTGCTTGAAATTACCACCATCAAATTATATTCATTTAAAAGAAATTAATGATTATTTTCTATGTGTTTTTACATTGGTATTTCTATTGGGAATCCTGTTTCCAATGCCTTTATATCTTGATAATACCTTCCATTTTTTTAAGGAACACTTTAAATAAGACTTCTGCTGCTTCAAAATAAGACCTGATTCTGCCATTTTGAATTTATGCTTTTTCTTGCCCATATATATTTAGTATGACTATCTAATATCGCTAGTGCTAACTTCCAGAATTATCATGCAATAATATACAAATATCACATTGTTTCCCATACTTGTAAATGTCATATCAGCAATTAAACTGTCCATATATTTTATTGAAACACGTTGTTTCTTTCTACACCACTGCTTCCTAATAACAAGAGGTGTGACCATCTGAGAATTTTCAGAGCAATTTAGCAAAGTGTGGCTATGAATATTAAAGGTTTTTTTTAGGCTGTTTCTTGAAGACATAGTAAGTCTTATGGATAAAAGTTAGGACGGGATTTTCACTACCCTTTCTCTAATTTTTCTACATTGTTATCATGGACGATACATATATAAACACAATTTGTTTTTCTCATCGTTCCTCAGTTGTCTGCAAAATGCAACTGATGTAGGATTCATGATGATTCAATATTAATTAAAATATTACTTTCTCAGTGAGGTTTCCTCTGGCCAGTGATATCTTCCCTGCCATTCTAGGAAATGATACAACCATTTTAACATTTGTTAATTCCTTCCCCCTGCTTTATATTTCTCCTAACTCTTATCATCAAATAACACATTCTATATTTTGCTTAATAACCATGCCCATCGTGAGTTTCCTCCCACTAGAAAGTAAGCTTCATGAAGGCAAACATATATTTTGTTTCTTAAATGTTTATCTATTTTCTAGTATTTGGCAAATTACTTACTTTTTCAATAAACAAATGGAAAAGAGGACACAGCTAGAAAACTAGGAAGAACAGACACTACAGTTAAGAAAATATACTTTTTACTATTTACCTACTGTAAAATTCACTCATTTTTGTGTACAGTTGTATGTCTTGATAAAGGCATAGAATCATTTAACCACCTCTATAATAAAGATACCATCAACACAAAACATTTCCTAGTATTGCTTTTTTAAAGTTGGTCACTCCCCCTATTCTTCATTCCTAATGACCACAGAACTGTTCTCCATTCTCATAGTCATGCCTTTTCCAGAACAGCATAAAAATGGAATCATACAGTTTGTAGTCTTTTTAGTCTAGCGTATTTCACTTATTATGCATTTGTGGTTTGTCCATGTTGTTGCACATATCAGTAGTTTATTCCTTCTTCATTGTTGAGTAGTGTTTCATCATATAGTTGTGCCACAGTTTTTTTTGTTTGTTTTTTTACCAGTTGAAGAAAAACTGGGTTGTATTTTTTTTTGCAATTACAAATAAAACTGCTGTAGACATTCACAAGTAGGTTATCAGTTTTCTTGGGTAGATACCTATGGTCAAGATTACTGGCCATATAGTTTGTATATGTTTAGCTTTATAAGAAATTACTAAGCTCCTTTCTAAAGAGGCTGTACTATTTTGCCTTCCCCCCCCCACAATGTGTGATAGTTTTAGTTGCTCTGCATCTTCACCTGTATTTTTACTGTCAGTTTTGGCGATGTTGCTTATTTTTAAAATTTATTTGCTTATTTTGATGAAGTACAATTTGGTGAAGTTCACTTTGGTTTATATCTAAGAACATTTTGCCTAAAATGTGGCCACAATGATTTTCTCCTATGTTTACTCCTAAAAGTTTAGGTTTTACATTTACATCTATGGTTTATTTTTGAGGTAATTTCTGCAAAAAGTATGAGATACAGGTAAAGATTCAATTATTTATCCATGGATATCCAATTTTTCTAGTACCATTTGTTGAAAAGACTATCCTTTCACCTTAAATTACCATTTTACCTTTGTTGAAAATCAATTATTCATATATGGTGGGTCTATTTCTGAACTCACCATTCTGTTCTATTGATGTGTGCATTATTCAGCAATACCACACTTTCTTGATTACTGTAGCTTTATAATAAGTCTTGAAATTGTATAGTGTGAGTTCAACTCTTTTATTCTTTTCTATATAAATTTTAGAAAAATCTTTTTAATATCCACAAAAAATTCTGGAATTTTCATTTGGATTACATTGATCTATAGGAGGAGTATTGATATAATACTCTTAAGTCTTCCAGTTATGAACTTAGTGTATCTATTTATTAGGTGTTCTTTGATTTCTTTCATCCATGTTTTAGAGTTTTATCAGACAGATTCAGGCCATATTGTGTAAGATTTTGTGTATGTGCTCTTGTAAATTTTGATTTCCAAGTGTTCAGTGTTACTATTTAGAAAAAACAACAGATTTTTGTACTATTAATCTTGTATTCTGCTATCTTGCTAAACTCACCTATCAGTTATAGGAGTGTTTTGTGTAGATTCTATGAGAGTTCATGGACAATTATAACTTGTTTGTTAATAGAGACAGTTTTATTTTTACTTTTTCCAACCTCTATTTTGTTAATTTTTCTTTATTTCCTTGCTGTACTGTCTAGGACTTCCAGCACAATATTGAGTAGGAGGGGAGGGGCTAATTCATTGATTTTTAAATTTTTTTCTCTCTACTGTTCCTATTAGAAAATTTCTACTGCTCTATGTTCAGTTTCACTGATTCATTTTCCTGTCATCTTTATTCTGCTATTGAGGCCATCTAGCATTTTTTAAAATTCAGATATCTTATATTTAATTTCTAAAATTTTCATTTAGATCTTTTCTATTATTTCTGTTTTTCTGCTATGAACTTCTACTTTCCATTCAGGAGTGTTTACTTCATAGCTTATATCTTAAGAGTTCTTATAAGGTCTTTGTGTGATAATATCATTGTCATGGCAATCTTGGGTTGACATTTTGTCTTCTTCCTTGATGATTAGTCAACTTTTCCTTTGTCCCCTCATCCCCCAACTTTGCCATGTTATTATTTTGGATTGTGCTATGGACATTTGGAATATTATATTGGGGGACCATGAGCCCTAGTCAAATCCTTGTAATTTAATAGACAGTTAAAATGATTAGGTTCAGAAGGCAAGTTCTATTTCATCCTCTGTGGGCAGTAGCTCCAATGTCAGTGTACATATAAATTCTGCTATGTGTTTATGCCTGCCAGTGCATGAGCCGCTCAGGAGTTCATCTGGGACTAAAATATTTGGTGGTTTATATCACAGCTCTATTCTCAAATCCTTTACCCTGTCTAACTGGGTGTCGACCTTGGAAGTAGGCTCAGGCTCATGTGTTGGACCATCATACACAGGATTAGGGAAACTGCTTCTCCAGCTCTCACTTCTTCAGTGCTCCCTCCACAATTTCTGGTTCCCAGGGTCCTCGTTTCCCAGCTCCTCTGGGTGGAAAAATAGTTTCTCTCAGAATTTTAGCCCTTGTGCTATCACAAAGTTCCACATGACTGGGTCCATCCTTGAGGTGAGGTGTCAAATAATAAGAGAATAAAATAGTGATGATTCAGAACACAGGGGTTCCTTTGGCTAAAGATAAGTGTTTTCTCTCTTTAGGGTAGGAGCCTATGCCATCATCAGCACCATAGCAGTGCATCTCCATGACTAGGGCTGATCTGAGAGCAGAGGTGAGAGAAGAAAAATAGAAAGGAAAAAAAGGATTTTTCTCTCACCCCTGGGATCTCAAAATCCCCTTTTCCTGGTCTTCTGAACAGATATAGGGGTTCTCTAAGAGATTCAGTTCTCTGCCTGTTGTGCAGTTCTGCAATTCAGACCACACTCAGATCAAAGGTGTCCTGACACCCAATCCAGAGCTTTCTCTGCTGTATGTTTTTCTTTTTAATTTATTATTTTTGCACCATTTAAAAAATCCAAACAGAAAGTCAAGAAAGAACAACTTAAGTGTTACTTATCATATCAATCAACATATTTATTTAGTATTTGAATATGGAATATGGTCAGGTTCAATTTTCATTTGAAGGGTCTGACTGAGGGCTTGCCAGTGCTGTTGCCTTAAATATAAAATCAAATGCTAATCCTACAATTGTGTAGCTATGAACTCCCAGGCCATGAAAAACTGTGGCTAAAGGATTTAACTAGTTATTTCCAATCGAATGAATAGATAGCTCATCAGAATAAATATACTTGGGTTTTAATATAAAGGCTCTATTTTTATTATCCTGTGTAATTTTGAAAATTCTAACTTAGCTTTCCTCTTTCTCTTATTATGGGGCTGGCTATATATTTTCCCCCTGAAAATCCTTGGCCATTTCCCTGAAGGGGATAGAGTCAGTGGACTGAAGAGGATTAGCATCAAAAGCCACCACTGCTTTCCCAGGCAGAGTTTAAAAATAGGATCATTGAATAATAAGGGATTTAAGTCTCAACCAGGCCGGGTGCGGAAGGAAATTATTTGGATTTAGAGCAATAGAGATTAGAGTGTGATTAGAGACTACCAGGTCCTTCATATCAGATTAAGGGACTTGAAAGAGAAGACTTGCAGGAAAAAATGTCAGGTCACAAAATTTTACACGTGCTTCCCTGAATCAATCAAAGAAAGATCTCTCTTTCCCTGTACATTTCTGAGTCTGAGAGCATCGACTGAAGCAAACACAAAGAGGTGAAGGTCCAGAAGTGTAACAGTGTAAGGTTTAATGAAAATTACCTTTGGGAAATAGCCAATATAGGAATCAAGGAACCAAGACAGGTAACCAATAATAATAACTTTTATATAGATCTTTTATCTTAAAGAATCCCAAAACAATTTCCACAGAAGAAAATGCATCATATTCAGCAGAAATCCATCCATCCCTAGAGTGAGGCATTTCTATTTAATATAGAATTCTTAGCAGGGACTAAAGAGAGAAAACATTTTTCTTCAGTATAAGGTTAGCTTACATTGTTTACTCAATGCTTAGATAAAAGAAACAGTCCTTCTTTGATTTGGTAAGATATTTTTGGGGGAGGAAAAAATACCTGTATAAAATCACTCTTCAAATATTTCCTAATCAAACTGAGGTAGATTTCTGTTTATCATCTCAATCCAGTTTATTAAGAAGGCAATTAGTAATGAGGCAAAATTGGTTATCATGCACCATTTAAGTATTATAATAGCAAGTATGAAGAAAAAATCATTTTCAAATTGCAAAATATTTTACATAAGTAAAAACTTTAATGTTAGAAACATTTTTATACCATCTGTATTGTTTCCTTTATGAAGATAGTAACAGTCTTTTGAAAAAGAATCTGTTCAAAATCTATCTGAACAAACTAGGACACGAAGAATTCTTGTACTTTTTTTCAAAATATACATCAAGTTAAACTGACACTTGAACACTTTTTTTTTTTTTTTTGTATCTAAAATTCCACTTATTCTGAAATCTGTAGAAAATTTCATAGCAGTGGCAGGAATATAAACCTTTTACCTATGGTTAAAAATTCTGATGTCACTAAGTGTCTGTCAGCTTTTTGTTATTTATCCTGATTTTATTGATTTTTTTAAAAATTATAGACCTATAGATTTAATTTTAGGTGTTAATTGAAATAGGGAGTAAGATTGAAAATATTACACAGCAACTTTTTTACAAAGACAAGAAAGAACAATAGACTTTTTCTCTCCATAGAGGTAATTACTTATTCTCTTTATTGTATTATCAATCATCAGTTTTTACTATAGAACTGTGAAAGCCTACAGTGGAATATTACTCAGCCATAAAATGGAACAAAATTGGGTCATTTGTAGAGACGTGGATGGACCTAGAGACTGTCATACAGAGTGAAGTAGATCAGAAAAAGTAAAAACAAATATTGAATATTAATGCATATATGTGGAATCTAGAAAAATGGTACAGATGAACTGGTTTGCAAGGCAGAAATGGAGACACAGATATAGAGGACAAACATATGGACAACAAGGGGGGAAAGTGGTGGTGGGGTATGAATTGGGAGATTGGGATTTACATATATATACTAATATGTATAAAATAGATAACTAATAAGAACCTGCTGTATTAAAAATTAAATTAAAAAAACTGAAAACATTAATATAATTGATAAGAATTTACTAAACTGTAGTGAACTAATATTATTCCAAAATTGAACAGGAGGCAGGCAATGTCTTACAGGTCCATTAGTTTAATCATATTTATTATAATGAATGTATAACTTTAAAAACTGGATTGATTTGTCATTTACCTAGATTAACCATTTTAAATAGTAACTCCACGTGGAAAATTGGGAACTGTGTGTATAATAAATATACATATATTGTTCAGAAATAATATAGTAATTTAGTCAGGTACAGAGATTATGAGACTCTTCAACAGCTATCTTTTTTTAAGCAATTTTGAAGTATGATTGAGGTACAAAAAGCTGTATACTTTTAATGTATACAATCTGATGAGTTAGGAGAGAAGTATATATCCATGAAACCATCATCACAATCTATGCCATAAACATATCCATTACGTCCAAAAGTTTCCTCCCACCCTTTTTATTTTTTTCCTCAGTGACTATCTTGAATCATGACATTGTTTACCACCAAGATCAGCATTCTTCTTTCATTGTTTAGAAGTTTCAATATTATATTAATAGTCTATTAATAATTCAGTAGATAGTTCTAAATATGAATCAGTACTCCATACTGTTCCTCTTTCATAGAGCACTGTTCCACTTTGAGGAGAAAATTTCATTGTCGTCATGATCTGGTAAGTGTCCTGAAATTATAAAGAATTTTTAACAATGTCAAACCAAACAATGAAAAATCAAACACTACTTTGAAAATGTTTGTTCATCACTAATCTATTTCATTGGATAACAGGAAAATGAATTGTTTTAGAACAGTGCCTAAGACACAGTAAGAGCCAAATAAATTGCTGGTAAATGTTATTATTACTATTCATGTTAGGTTTATTTTTTCAATTTTTAAATTAGGGATAATAATACTTAGCTCATTGAATGTCTCTTGGAACAGGTGAGTTTGTGCATCATAATTCTCACACTTCTTGAACTATGTTAACTAGTAAATAATAAATAATGATAGAGTTTAATAAACACTGCTATCATTGTTTTCAGTCTGTAGAAGGAGGCATCATTTTGTAGGAGTCATTTTTAGTGAGACTTTTATGGATGCCATTAGATTTAAGCATGTTGATAAGGAATGGGAGGGTATACTGTGTGATGTGCAGCGTGTATGCCTACAAAGCCTGGGAGAGGGTCTTTATGTTTAGTGCACAGGGAGAAGTTGTGAATGTTGATGGGAAATTGTGAAGGATAAAAATATTAAAGTATCTGTAAACCCTGATGACACGAAAAGGCAAAACGATGGGAAGTCTTAAGTCAGTTAAGCAGCTTGGATTTTTCCATATTTTATTGAAATTTTACTTTGTGACAGCTGCCTTTTCCCTTTTGTAAAATTTCACATTGTTATTTAGAAAATATAATTTTCCAATCTTTTGAGGATCGAAATGATTGGGGAGAAGAAACCACCACTATGACTTTAAGGCTTTAAAAAGATGATAACAAAAAAGACATTCAGAAACAAAAGAAAGCTTAGGTCTGGACCTGTAAAGAGCCTTACATAGTTTGCAAAGTATTTAATTTGTGTTTCTTTACTAATAAGTTTTGCTTGCTTGGAACATTATGCTATTTCTCCTAAATTCTGGGGCTGGTTATTTTGATTAATGTTGAGAGGCTGTGAAAATGACTTCTCTGGATATCTTGACTAGCTAGAAACCCATCTGTCTTACATGGCTTAGTTGTAGTCCTACCTGGAGGCAAGGAGAGATAACCTGAAACAGAATAAGAGGCCCAAAGGAGAGGATTAAGTCACTAGATTAGTGGTGACCATATGCTCTCTAGAAGGTTCATGAAATTGCTTATTTTCATGGGAAAAGATATGTTTTTCTCAGTGGCCTTGAATTTTAGTAAGAGAACAAGGCCACCTTTAAAATGCCCATTAAAACCACTGGACCAAGTAATCTTTCAAGGAGAATATTTTTGTTCCAGATATAAAAATGCTAAATTATTAGGAAAACTCTCTCCTCTCCACCTCTTACTTCCTAACTCTCTTTTCCCTTTCTCTTCTTCCTCTCACTCCCTTCCTGCCTCCTCTCAGCCCTTCTTTCTTTCCTTCCTTCCTTACAAAAGATTAAAAATGTTATATTTTTTCAGATGCTATGTTTTATTAGATTGCTTAGCAGTAAGAGAATATCCTAAAAAGAAAAAAAATATCCTTTGAATTCAAGGCAGACGCTCTTACATTGATACTTATTCTACTATTAGTAATGGAAGGTTTTAAACATGAAACTGATTAAGTTACTTTTCTAAAAGTAATTTCATACTGCTGCAAAGAACTGTACTGCACTACATAGTTAGAAAATGGTTTCTAAACTTAAAGTTTTCTTCTCTGTATTTGATCTTTCCTGATCTTTCCTTTACTTTAACCTGAATATAGAGCTTTCTTTACTCTTCCTGAGAATGTATTTCTATTTTTATGAGACAATTAATTAACTCCAAAGACATCAATATTTTTTAAACTGGAAAGAGTCTAAGCCAAAGTGTTTCATGTTTTTTTTTCTCTCTGTATTAAGTAACACTTATTAGTTTACTGATTCTAGTAAAGTGTAATATGAGTTAGTATTTTCAATAAGAGAAAAAAATAGAAATTCATTAATTATAGTTAAATTTTCCTTGATAAGAGAATTATTTAAACATGTTTGTGAATTTACTTCACTCTCACTCATGAGAATTCAATACCATCTCATTGTTTTTGCCTTCACATCACCCGTTTTTTTCTCTGCCTTGCCTTAGACTATTCCTTTTGCCTGGAATGTTCATCTTCTATCTCATCCATCTTGCATTGCCCTACTCCAAATGCCACCTCTCTTAGGTGCTGTATGGTGCTTTTCTTGAGATCTCTCTCCATGGCCTCTCTTTGAATATTATTGAGTTTCTTGTTGCCTTGGAGTATAAGTGCATTTAATAAATCATATCTTTTCTATAGACTGTAAACTCCTTAAGGGCAGGGACACTTTCATATTTATAGGACAGGATGTTCAGTGAGTGTCATGTACATAGGTATTTAATGAATATTTGTTCCATAGGTGGATTAAATGCTTTATTCCACATCTGAAACACGGAGGTTTTACCTCTTGTTATAAAGTTTTCATTTATTGTAAACAGTTTTGAGGAATATATTCTGCTCTTCCTTCTCTTATTTGAAATGAAGTAATAGGCACATTTTATGATATATGCTTGGTAAAATGTAAATTTGCTTTTATCCCAGCTATTCTTGTTAAAACAAAAAGGCCTTATCATGACTAGTGAAGTCCATAGCCTAAATACGTAAGGTTATTAGGCATGAAAAATTCTAATTGAATATATCCCTCTATATTTATATAATAAGAAAAATTTTAAAAAATAAGAAAAAGTTAAAAAAAATGACATAATGTCAAAACAGCTAGCACTTTTATAGTACTTACTCTGTGCCAGGCACTGTTCTATGCTCTTTGCATATACAACCTACATTTACCCTCGTAAAAGCTGAGGGAAGAAACTGAGTCACAAAGAGCTCATGTCATTTCCCTAAGCCATACAACTTGCAAGTATTAGAGTCAGTTACTGTAGCTCTAAGATTCATACGCTTAACCACCGTGCTATATTATATATTACTTTCTAATGGGTAGCAAGTGTGCACAATATGAGTTCTAGTAAAATGTATATTATACATTCAAAAAGAAATTATTGAGCTTCTTCACTGTAAGAAGTAATCCAGATAAAGTCAATGCATGTCTGTTCTTGAAGAAATCAAAGTTTGCTTTTATTAAAGTTTAGTAATAATAAAATACCTGTTCAAGGTGAAGATATCTGAACATATTTTAGCCAAAGTCTACTAATATTTTCTTAATATACTTTTTATTTCATCCTGGATCTTATTCTTTCTCTTATACTGTTACTGTCTTTTGAAATACTGCTTTATAAAATAGTATCTATCATTGAAATATTTTATTATTGTTAAAAAGGCATTCACATGTCTTTGTGGAATACTAAGTACATATTAAATTTATTATCATTTGCTGAGTTTTTCATATAAAACTTATCAGTACATTTTCAGACCATAAAGTGTAGACACTTCGGGGACAGTGAAAGACACTGGAGTCTGTCAAACTTAGCCTCTTAATTTTAGAGACAAGGAGATTGAGATCCAAAGAGGCTATGTGACTTGCCCCAGGTCAATCAACAGTAAGTGACATGATGATTAAGTGAAGTCATTCGAGGTAATTTTTTAATGGAGTGCTACAGAACAATCTGTGCTGACTCTCCTTTGAAAACCTTATACCTTTCCTGGTTTGTCAGTTTCTCTGGTTTACATGTTAAAGTTATTTTCTTTGTCATAGGAGTATAAACACTTTATTCTATATGGATACCATATAAGCATACCTTCTAAACTTATGAATTAATTTTACTCAAAAATTTAATTTTCCTTTATTTTATGGTACAATGATGTAGGTGAAGATAGTGAATATATATGCACAGTTAATTCTTGATGTAGAAATAAAAATATATAAATATGTATATTTATGTGAAATATATGTCAACAAAACATATATAGCAGAAAATACTAAGATTATTTACATTTTGCACTTACACTCAAGTTTGGGTGTGTCTGATACTTGTAAATTCAAATTGAAACTACCAAAAGCCCACAGTGAAAAACTAAATACTATGCTCTTTATTTAGCATTAATTAATGATAGACGCTTAAACCTTCTCAGGAAGTAAAATTTAAAGGTTTTTTTGTTTGTTTGCATAGGGCGTAAAGCAAGGGTGTTTCCTTGAAAGAATTTCATCTTACATAACTTGAGAAAAAGTGTTTCAGACTAAAGCACGCCAAATCCTATGGTGAAGGATGGAAAGCAATGTAATGTGACTTATAGCTAGGGATTCAGTGTTGGGAAAAGAGATGGATTAATGAACTATTACTCTCATCAAAATTATACATTTCTGCTATTTGAAGAAAGTAATTTTATTACATGAACCATTAAAAGGAATAACTAACGTAAAATCTTAAAAATGCAGTGTTTTTAGCTTAAAGTCACAAAATCTCCCCAATAATGGAACTGTCCAATAATAGATATTTTTGTGGAAGATTTTTCTGTATCAGGAGGGAATAGGACTTAGAGAAAGAGTCTCTTCTTTGCATAGATTCTAGGATTCTATAGCAAACTGACAACACATTCTCTCTCTCATCATGTACGTGTATCAAAATATCTTCCACATTGTCATGTCACAATGCTGCTTTGCGTGGCTTAAACCTACTTATTAGTGATACCATTTCCTTCCTAAACATCACTGGTCCCTTATTTTTCTTCCTGACTGAGGTGATCTTAATATCTGCCAGCCTGTGATGTCTATCAATCAAATGACTACTGTTGACCTGGCTGCCATGTCTTTCAGTTATCTCTAGATTTTAAAACTGAGTGCTTTTTTCTGCCTGTAATCATGACCAAATTTAAATTCATGTTAAATCACCACAATTTTTCCTTTAATATTAGAATTCAATGAATGGTGACCACATTTGGCTTTCACATGGACTATATGGATATAAGTGAGTTTACATATGCAAAAAGCAAGCACAGTACAAAGGAAACAGTGACTGAGTGCAATTTTTAGTAAACCAAAAGGAGGTGTTAGTGGTTACAGCACCCTGTTGTCTTCCTTATCATGTTACATATTGACAGCCATCAATCCACTTCTGCTTCCACATAATCTATGTTACTGCAGATATCTCATGCCACCCTATCTCTTATATGCACAAGGTACAAATAATTGTATTTATTTCATGCTGATTAAAAGGTTTGTTAAGGTCTTTGCCACCAAGGAGTTTATAATCCAAAAGCGATCTAAACATTCCTATTATTAGGGATAGACATATTCATTCATTCTGAACGTTACCTTAGAACATTCTTAAAGGCATTATTATGAAAAATAGCTTCCTTAATTCTATCTCACCTCTCTGTTCTTTTCAATTTTCCTCTTATCTTCCATTCTTTCTCAACTAAATCCTCCTTTAGACTTTGCAAACCCTTCCCCTAAACCAATCATTATGGTGGAGAATACACTGCTTTATTATTATTCCTCTTTCTCTTACCATATTCATCATTTTCCCATAGTAAACCTATAACTAGGTTCTCCTCCTCTTTCCCTTGGCAATTATCTACTTTTTTTTTTTTCATCTTTCTTTACTGGAGTATAATTGCTTTACAATGGTGTGTTAGTTTCTGCTTTATAACAAAGTGAATCAGTTATACATATGCATATGTTCCCATATCTCTTCCCTCTTGCATCTCCCTCCCTATCCCACCCATCCAGGTGGTCACAAAGCACCGAGCTGATCTCCCTGTGCTATGCGGCTGCTTCCCACTAGCTATCTGTTTTACATTT
>RJWK010045164.1:0-18122 GCA_004363435.1 Platanista minor | reverse complement strand
TTTTTTTTTTTGTATTATTTCTTTTAAAAAAATATGATACTATTCACCTTATATTGGTTACTGTTCTTTAACAAATATCCTAATTATAAGATTGGATTCTACAGTTTGGTAATCATTTCTTCTTTATATGATCACCAATTAAAGGTAGCTCTCAGAGAAATCCACATCAACTGAATACAAATTTCAGGCTTAAATAAATGCTCACTTACCTCTTATATTTTGGCATCTACAAGTTTAAGATGACCTGGTGATTTGTGCCGTGTTTTTTATGCAAAGGGTCAGAGCGTGCCCTCAGGCGCCCATGTACGTTTCCCCTGGGGTTTTGTCCCTTTAATGGAAATTACGCGTATGCATCCAAGGAAAAGATTCCTCCCGAAGGGATTTATCCTGCCTCAATGTGCAAACATAATTCTCATTAAAATTAATAGGAGTTGCACACATGCATCTAGAGAAGAAATTGACTTCTAGGTTCAGATCACCTCATTCTGTTTCATGCCAAGGATGACAGGGTCTGCCCTGAAGGTGGGCATGCTGCCAAACATTGGAGAGTTCAGATAAGCAATCAGAACTTCGAACACTCACCTACACATGTGTGAGGCTCTGAGATTTTTTTTTCCTTGTAAGAGATTGTACGGGGAACCTAACTAGATTCTTATTTGCTAACCTTTTTTCCAGCATTACAATTATTTCCATTATTTCTTCTCCAGGGAGTTCAGGAAAACTGGGCATTGCTTATACTTGGTTCCTGGATTGAAGGTTTGGGATAATTTGTATTTATCAGAATCACTGGACCATAATATTTGTCTATTCTGTCCTTTTGTAATGCTTCAAAAATACCTCTTATTTGACTGGATAAGTGGTATTTAACTCCTGGTGTGTTTTAGGGCCTGAGAAATCAGCTTTTTATTCTAGGGAAATGAAGCTTTAATGCACACATTGCTAAACTAGTGTAAATTCAACCAAACAACATTTTTAGACCAACTGAATCTACATAACAGAAAAAAAAGAAGAGCAAACTTAACATTCAATTAATTTGATAATTTCTGTTGAAAACATGTAAATCAGCCCATAAAAAAGTATAACCCCACCCTTGGAGATAATGTCTTATTGGATTAATTTTAAAAGTTGAATAATTTCAAAAACACTAGTATCAACACTGAAACATATCTGAACAAGAATTTCCAGTTCTTCTCACTTATAAATCCAGTATATTAGAGAAGAAATATAAGTGCTTTTACTGATTTAGTTACATCAAGTAAACAATGTATTGAAATCTAAGGATTTTTTTTTATCACTTTAGGAAGCAGATTATACAAACCAATTTTGACATCAACAAAATAAACCACAAATTTGTATTAATGAGAGATATGTGTATATAATGGACAGACTTGGCTAGAAGATATAATAGGTGCCTGTTATCACATCTCCTTAAAAGAAAAAAATTGCAGAAATTTAGACACTCAAGTGACTGCATAAACAGGTAACTTAAACCTCTCCCATTTTCAGTTGCAGTTAAACTGACCAAAAACATAGTTCACTGAATCATAAAATATTTCCAAGCAAAACAAATAAACCAAGCGCTGAGACTTACTTGTGTGTTTGGCACGGTTGCATCTGGAATCTTTTTATATCTAAGTAAAGACTCTGAGGATAAGGAAGGAACTTAGAAAGCAAATACAGGGAAGATGAGGTTAACTTTTCAATAATTCAACTTTGTATTCCAAAGTAGATTTCAGGTTGTCAGTGACACTCTTATTTCCAGATTCTGTCCCTTTTACTGGATACACTTCCTTCTACCATCTTGTAAACTTTCATGGCCCCCAAAATTTCATTATCAGCCTTTTCTGCTCATTACATGCTCTCTCTTTGTCTATATTGCACTTATGGCCAGGCTTCAGCTACTATTTTGGTACCAGAGACTCCCAAATTGATATGTCACATCTTAGCCATTTTTCTAAATTCTAAATCCTACTAAATTGACTACCTCAAACTCAGTGTGGACAAAGAAGAACTTTGCTTTTCCTTGAGGGTAATTTATACCTACTTGAACAATTCAGGTAAATAATGATGACAAAAGGAAACAGAAAAGCCTTGAAAATGCTATTTTTCTCTTGTAGCATGTTCTGCAGAACATACGCTGTAAAACTAACTCTACATACTGTGATAGAGCACATCAATCTGAAAGAACTAAATAAATTATAAATGTTGTGTAAACACAGTTATACTTACTTATTTTGAATGAATATGTATCTGCTTAAAATGATTTATTTCAAATTATTAGTGCAAGCTCTTTCTTCCTCCTCAGATTAAACTATCACCCGAAAAATGTATTTTTTGCTGCCATATATGCCCTCATGAAGGAAATGGAGAATTTCTTTCATATATATGAATATCTTTCCACCTTTCAGATAATGATTTCTGGATGTGTCTGAAATTGTTTCCTTTCATAGAACATATGAAAGCAAACTACATGTTTAACACTATATCTTTCAGTGTGTGTATAAACACTCTTTTAGTCTCTTGCTGATAAATAAATCAGCAAGTGTGAATGCAAAAGTATCTAAATACATAATTATCAAATCAGTTAAATTCAGACTTATGCCAATAAAATTATAATATTCAAATGAACAAGAAGTACCTATGGGTTTACTTTTTTTCTTTTTTTCTCTTTACCTTATATTCTAAATACATAAAAGTAGCATATGAATACATATCAGTCAAAAAGAAATTCATACAATATAGTAACATATAAAAACAATTAAATCCCTTTACTACCAAATCCAACACCATAAAGGTAAACAAAATAGTATTAATCTTCCTGTTTTGTCATAGCCATAAATCTAGCACCTGAGAACAATCAATAGCACACATCTAAGGGTTCACTAAATATTTGCCAAATTAATTGATATCATTCCAGTTATTTTGTATACATTTTCATATATATTCAATATTAATGTTAACATAGTGTGCCTACTATCCTGTGTTTTGTTCTTGTTACAAATCCATTTATCTCTTCATCAGCTCCCTCCATCTATCGCATTATACATATATTTTTAACATCTTATTGGAGTATCATTCCTTTACAATGGTGTGTTAGTTTCTGCTTTATAACAAAGTGAATCAGTTATACATATACATATATCCCCACATCTCCGCCCTCTTGCATCTCCCTCCACCCTCCCTATCCCACCCTTCTAGGTGGTCACAAAGCACCAAGTTGATATCCCTGTGCCATGCGGCTGCTTCCCACTAACTATCTATTTTACATTTGGTAGTGTATATATATGTCCATGCCACTCTCTCACTTCATCGCAGGTTACCCTTCCCACTCCACATGTCCTCAAGCCCATTCTCTATGTCTGCGTCTTTATTCCTGTCTTGCCCTTAGGTCCTTCAGAAACTTTTTTTATTATTATTATTCCATATATATGTGTTAGCATAAGATATTTGTTTTTCTCTTTCTGACTTACTTTACTCTGTAAGACAGACTCTAGGTCCATCAACCTCACTACAAATAGCTCAATTTCGTTTCTTCTTATGGCTGAGTAATATTCCATTGTATATATGTGCCACATCTTCTTTATCCAGTCGTCTGTCGATGGACACTTAGGTTGCTTCCATGTCCTCGCTATTGTAAATAGAGCTGCAATGAACATTGTGGTACATGACTATTTTTGAATTATGCTTTTATCAGGATATATGCCCAGTAGTGGGATTGCTGGGTTGAATGGTAGTTCTATTTTTAGTTTTTTAAGGAACCTCTACACTGTTCTCCATATTGGCTGTATCAATTTACATTCCCACCAAAAGTGCAAGAGGGTTCCCTTATCTCCACACCCTCTCCAGCAGTTATTGTTTGTAGATTTTTTGATGATGGCCATTCTGACTGCTGTGAAGTGAGAGCTCATTGGAGTTTTGATCAGCATTTTTCTAATGATTAGTGATGTTGAGCATCCTTTCATGTATTTGTTGGCAATCTGTATATCTTCTTTGGAAAAATATCTATTTAGGTCTTCTTCCCATTTTAGGATTGGGTTGTTTGGTTTTTTTGATTTTAAGCTGCATGAGCTGCTTGTAAATTTTGGAGACTAATCCTTTGTCAGTTGCTTCATTTGCAAATATTTTCTCCCATTCTGAGGGCTGTGTTTTCATCTGATTTATGGTTTCTTTGCTTTGCAAAAGCTTTCAAGTTATATTACATCCCATTTGTTTATTTTTGTTTTTATTTCAATTTCTCTAGAAGGTGGGTCAAAAGGATCTTGCTGTGGTTTATGTCATACAGTATTCTGCCTATGTTTCCCTCTAAGAGTTTTACAGTGTCTGGCCTTACATTTAGGTCTTTAATCCATTTTGAGTTTATTTTTGTGTATGGTGTTAGGGAGGGCTCTCATTTCATTCTTTTACATGTAGCTGTCCAGTTTTCCAGCACCACTTATAGAAGAGTCTGTCTCTTCTCCATTGTATATTCTTGCCTCTGTTATCAAAAATAAGGTGACCATGTATGCATTGGATTATCTCTGGGCTTTCTATCCTGTTCCATTGATCTATATTTCTGTTTTGGAACCAGTACCATACTGTCTTGATTACTGTAGCTTTGTAGTATAGTCTGAAGTCAGGGAGCATGCTTTGGCTATTCAGGGTCTTTTGTGTTCCCATACAAATTGTAAAATTTTTTGTTCTAGTTCTGTGAAAACTGCCAGTGGTAGTTGGATAGGGATTACATTGAATCTGTAGATTGCTTTGGGTAGTAGAGTCATTTTCACAATGCTGATTCTTCCAATCCAAGTACATGGTATATCTCTCCATATGTTTGTATCATCTTTAATTTCTTTCATCAGTGTCTTATCGTTTTCTGTATACAGGTCTTTTGTCTCCTTAGGTAGATTTATTCCTAGGTATATTATTCTTTTTGTTGCAGTGGTAAATGGGAGTGTTTCCTTAATTTCTCTTTCAGATCTTTCATGCTTAGTGTATAGTAATGCAAGAGATTTCTGTGCATTAATTTTGTATCCTGCTATTTTACAAAATTCATTGATGAGCTCTAGTAGTTTTCTGGTAGCATCTTTAGGATTCTGTATGTACAGTATCATGTCATCTGCAAACAATGACAATTTTACTTCTTCTTTTCTGATTTGGATTCCTTTTATTTCTTTTTCTTCTTTGATTGCTGTGGCTCAAACTTCCAAATCTAAGTTGAATAATAGTAGTGAGAGTGGACAGATTTGTCTTGTTCCTGATCTTAATGGAAATGGTTTCAGTTTTTCAGCATTGGGAACGATGTAGGCTGCGGGTTTGTCATATATGGCCTTTATTATGTTGAGGAAAGTTCCCTCCATGCCTACTTTCTGGATGGCTTTTATCATAAATGGGTGTTGAATTTTGTCAAAAGATTTTTCTGCATCTATTGAAATGATCATATGGTTTTTCTCCTACAATTTGTTAATATGGTGTATCACATGGAATGATTTGCACGTACTGAAGGATCCTTAAATTCCTGGGATAAACCCCTCTTGATCATGGTGTATGATCCTTTTAATGTGCTGTTGGATTCTGTTTGTTAGTATTTTGTTGAGGATTTTTGGATTTATCTTCATCAGTGATATTGGCCTGTAGTATTCTTTCTTTGTGACATCCTTGTCTGGTTTTGGTATCAGGTTGATGGTGGCCTCGTAGAATGATCTGGGGAGTATTTCTCCCTCTGCTATATTTTGAAAGAGTTTTAGAAGAATAGGTGTTAGCTCTTCTCTAAATATCTGATAGAATTCACCTGTGAGGCCATCTGGTCCTGGGCTTTTGTTTCTTGGAATATTTTTAATCACAGTCTCAATTTCACTGCTTGTGATTGGTCTGTTTATATTTTCTATTTCTTCCTGATTCAGTCTTGGAAGGTTGTGCTTTTCTAAGAATTTGTCCATTTCTTCCAGGTTGTCCATTTCACTGATATATAGTTGCTTGTAGTAACCTCTCATGATCCTTTGTATTTCTGCAGTGTCAGTTGTTACTTCTCCTTTTTCATTTCTAATTCTATTAATTTCAGTCTTCTGCCTTTTTTTCCTGATAAGTCTGGCTAATGGATTATCAATTTTGTTTATTTTCTCAAAAAACCAACTTTCAGTTTTATTGATCTTTGCTATGGTTTCCTTCATTTCTTTTTCATTTATTTCTGATATGATCTTAATGATTTCTTTCTTTCTGCTATCTTTGGGGTTTTTTTGTTCTTCTTTCTCTAAGTGCTTTAGGTGTAAGGCTAAGTTGTTTACTTGAGATGTTTCTCGTTTCTTGAGGTAAGATTGTATTGCTATAAACTTCCCTCTTAGAACTGATTTTGCTGCATCCCATAGGTTTGGGGTCATCATGTTTTCATTGTAATTTATTTCTAGCTATCTTTTTTATTTCCTCCTTGATTTTTCAGTGATCTCTTGGTTACTGAGTAGTGTACTGTTTAGCCTCCATGTATTTGTATTTTTTACAGATTTTTTTTTCCTGTAATTGATATCTAGTCTCATAGCATTGTGGTCAGAAAAGGTACCTGATACGATTTCAGTTTTCTTAAATTTACCAAGGCTTGATTTGTGACCCAGGATATGATCTATCCTGGAGAATGTGTCATGAGCAGTTGAGAAGAATGTGTATTCTATTGTTTTTGGATGGAGTGTCCTATAAATATCAATTAAGGCCATCTTGTTTAATATATCACTTAAAGCTAGTGTTTCCTTATTTATTTGCATTTTGGATGAATTGTCCATTGGTGAAAGTGGGGTGTTAAAGTCCCCTACTATGAATGTGTTACTGTCAATTTCCCCTTTTATGGCTGTTAGCAGTTGCCTTATGTATTGAAGTGCTCCTATGTTGGGTGGATAAATATTTACAATGTTTATATTTTCTTCTTGGATTGATCCCTTGATCATTATGTAGTGTCCTTCTTCGTCTCTTATAATAGTCTTTACTTTAAAATCTATTTTGTCTGATATGAGAATTGTTACTCCAGCTTTCTTTTGATTTCCATTTGCATGGAATATCTTTTTCCAACCCCTCACTTTCTGTCTGTATGTGTCCCTAGGTCTGAAGTGGGTCTCTTGTTGACAGCATATATTTGGGTCTGGTTTTTTTATCCATTCATCCAGTCTATGTCTCTTGGTGGGAGAATTTGATCCATTTACATTTAAGGTAATTATCAGTATGTATGTTCCTATTACCATTTTCTTAATTGTTTGGGGTTTGTTATTTTAGGTCTTTTCCTGCTCTTATGTTTCCTGCCTAGAGAATTTCCTTTAGCATTTGTTGTATAGCTGATTTGGTGGTGCTGAATTCTCTTAGCTTTTGCTTGTCTGTAAAGGTTTTAATTTCTCTGTCGAATCTTAATATGATCCTTGCTGGGTAGAGTAATCTTGGTTGTAGGTTTTTCCCTTTCATCACTTTAAATATGTCCTGCCACTCCCTTCTGGCTTTCAGAGTTTCTGCTGAAAGATCAGCTGTTAACATTATGGAGATTCCTTTATGTGTTATTTGTTGCCTTTCCCTTGCTGCTTTTAACATTTTTCTTTGTATTTAATTTTGATAGTTTGATTAATATGTGTCTTGAAGTATTTCTCCTTAGATTTATCCTGTATGGGATTCTCTGTGTTTCCTGCACTTGATTTACTATTTCCTTTCTTATATTAATGAAGTTTTCCACTATAATCTCTTCAGATATTTTCTCAGTCCCTTTCTTTTTCTCTTCTTCTTTGGGACCCCTATAATTCGAATGTTGGTGTGTTTAACATTGTTCCAGAGGTGTATGAGACTGTCCTCAATTCTTTCATTCTTTTTCTTTATTCTGCTCTGCAGTAGTTATTTCCACTATTTTATCCTCCAGGTCACTTATCCGTTCTTCTGCCTCAGTTATTCTGCTATTGATTCCTTCTAGAGAATTTTTTATTTCATTTATTGTGTTGTTCATCATTGTTGGTTTGCTCTTTAGCTCTTCTAGGTTCTTGTTAAACGTTTCTTGTATTCTCTCCATTCTATTTCCAAGATTTTGGATATCTTTACTCTTAATTACTCTTAATTTTTTTTCAGGCAGACTGCCTATTTCCTCTTCATTTGTTTGGTCTGGTGGGTTTTTATCTTGCTCCTTCATCTGCTGTGTTTCTCTGTCTTCTCATTTTGCTTAACTTACTGTGTTTGGGGTCCCTTTTCACAGGCTGCAGGTTCGTCGTTCCCGTTTTTTTTGGTGTCAGCCTCCGGTGGCTAAGGTTGGTTCAGTGGGCTGTGTAGGCTTCCTGGTGGAGGGGACTGGTGCCTGTGTTCTAGTAGATGAGGCTGGATCTTGTCTTTCTTGTGGCAAGACCACGTCCAGTGGTGTTTTTTGGGGTATCTGTGATCTTATTATGATTTTAAGCAGCCTCTCTGCTAATGGGTGGGGTTGTGTTCCTGTCTTGCTAGTAGTTTGGCATAGGGTGTCCAGCACTGTAGCTTGCTGGTCGTTTAGTGGAGCTGAGTCTTAGCATCGAGATGGAGATCTCTGGGAGAGCTTTTGGCATTTGATATTACATGGAGCTGGAGGACTCTGGTGGACCAATGTCCTGAACTCAGCTCTCACTGCTCAGAGGCACAGGCCTGACACCTAGCTGGAGCATGAAGACACTGTCCGCCACATGGCTGATAGCACAGGGCACTCTCCTCAATAGTCTGTAATAACCTCCCTGGGTGTATGACTGTTGTTTCCTTTTCTTCACATCCCAGGGCTCTTTGCTCAAAAATGGTGACCAGGTTCACCTTAGAGACAGCAACACCTGGCGCGTGGCCTGGAGGGCAAATGGGGTTTCGGCTGGCGGGGTCTGTCTCGAGCGCAGTGACAGTGAGGCTTTGGGTGGTGTCGGGGGTCATGCCACCCTCTTCTCAGGTTTGGGGACAATCTGTGACTGTGGAGGCAAGAGAAGCTGAGGGAGGATTTCAGGGTCCATGTGGACCCACACCTATCCCATTATTTTTAACAATTACATCATTTTCCATATTCTTCCTTCCATGGAAGAGTCATAATTTAACTGTTCTCCTTTATATTGTGCCCTATATTTTCGTACTTTAACCAATGCTAATACACATGGTATTATTTTTGCAGAATAGATTTCTTGGGATGGAATTGCTGGATCAAGAGTGTGTAAGCATTTAAAGTTGTTCCAATCTGTACTCATACAAATAGCACATAAAACTATCAGTTATACTAAAGCTTTGACAACATTTAAATCTATCAATACCATGCATGAAAAAGTATACTTACAAAATTGTTGCTTTAATTTACATTTCCTTGGTTTCCACGGAGCTTGACTTCTTTTATGATTATGATACATGTATATTATCTGTTTCTATATAAATTCTCAGTTAACCAATTTTGGTTACCTTTTTCTTATTGATTCATTAGTGTTCTTTATATATTATGGATATTAACCTTTGCCTGTTATATATGATAGAAAAATATTTTCTCCTGATTTGTTATTCACCTTTTATAAGAGATTTTAAATTGTGTTTACTTACATCTGAGAATATTTTCCATTTTGTCTCCAAGGTTTTGTATCTTACAGAGTTGCACCTTTTACCGAACAGTTCTTAAAAATGTTAATTTTAGAGGGTTATACTGTTTGTTTTTTAACCTTTGCTTTTTCTTTTCTTTACCCAATATGTTGGCATTCTTTATTCTATAATTATGGATACTATATTACACATGTTTAATAATTTGTGTTCTAGAAATACATTCTACCTGATCATAGTGTGTTACTCTTTTAATATACTGATGAATTTGATTTTATTTTATATTTTTGCGTCTATAATGATAAGCGTTATTGATGTTTAGTTGTGCTAACTTTATCAAGACTTTATATCAGGATCATGTATTATACATAGACTGTGTTAACCAATTCTCCATAATTTTCTATGCTTTTTTAAGTGCTTAGAATTTAAATAATAACATACTTCTTTGAAATGATGGTTAGAATTTACAAAGACCAGTTATTCATTTAAGTATTAGATATTTGATTAACTATTTAATTTATTCTATAGTTGTTCACCAAGTCATATTACCAAATAACTCTAATTGGTCATGGTCATATATATTTTTCCTAGGAAAATGTTCATTTCATTTTCTTTTCCAAATTTATTAATGCAAATGTAAACATTCTATTATCTAATAATTTTTAAAAAAATATGTCTTTAGTTATGTTCCTTTCTTCATTCTAATGTTTTGTGTTTTCTCTGTCACACACTCTCATCTTATAAGTGACTTACAAAAAGTTTATTTATTGTATTGATCTTAAAAAAAATCTTGGATTTTATTGCTCAAATCTAATATTTATTTTGTTTTCTATTTCATTAATTTCTGCTTTTGACCTCATTTCTGTCCGTTACTTACTTAAATATATTTTGTTGCATTTTATCTAGTTTTGTTTGTTTGTTTGTTTGTTTTGCGGTATGTGGGCCTCTCACTGTTGTGGCCTCTCCCGTTGCAGAGCACAGTCTCCAGACGCAAAGGCTCAGTGACCATGGCTCACGGGCCTAGCCGCTCCGTGGCATGTGGGATCTTCCCAGACTGGGGCACGAACCCATGTCTCCTGCATTGGCAGGCAGACTCTCAACCACTGCGCCACCAGGGAAGCCCCGAATTTTATCTAGTTTCTTGAATGAAATGTTTAACATTTATTTTAAACCTATTTTTAAAATAAACATATTTAAGGCATTTTCCCCAAATAATCCTTATGGTATAGCTTATAGTTTTTAATATGAAACTATCATTATCATTCATTTATAAATAGTCCAAAATTTCCATTTTTTTCTTTAACTTAGAAGTCAGGTGTATACATATATATACTAATCCTACATCATCCTTGTAAGGTAGATACTGGTATTATATTCGTTTAGCTAAAGAAGAAACTGAGACAGATGGAGGTTAAATGATTTGCTCAAGGTTACACAGCCAATACATGTTTAAGGCCTGGACTTGAACCTGGAGAGAAGGTACAAAACCTGTGCGTTGGGTTTCCCTGGTGGCACAGTGGTTGAGAGTCCGCCTGCCGATGCAGGGGACACGGGTTCTTGCCCTGGTCCTGGAAGATCCCACATGCCACAGAGCGGCTGGGCCCGTGAGCCGTGGCTGCTGAGCCTGCGCATCCAGAGCCTGTGCTCTGCAACGGGAGAGGACACAATAGTGAGAGGCCTGCATACTGCAAAAACAACAACAACAACAACAACAACCTGTGCTTTAACCTTTAACCACTGTAAATCACAGGGTCTTGTAAACTGTCAGTCTTTGTTAAAATAAAAGATTGATGTCCTTTAATAAAAAGAAGAAAGAAAAAAATCAGGTGTATAAAATAGCAAGCAAAAGAAAGTGAGTCTCTGTTATAGGAGGTATTCAAGCACAAGAATGGGTGATCATGCAACAAGTATATAGCAAAAGAGATTCAGACATGGAGTAGAAGGAATTCCCTAGCAGTCCAGTGGTTTTTGGAGGCCACGCTTTCACTGCTGAGGGCCCGGGTTGAATCTCTGGTCGGGAAACTAAGATTCCCACAAGCTGCACAGAGTGGCCAAAAAACAAACAAAACAAAACAAACAAAAAACATGGAGTACATAATTACTTTTAAGGTCTTTCTCACTCTGTTTGCATTCTATCATATAATCTACTCTATTATAAAGTGTGACAAATGGTGCCACAAAACTATTTTTAATTCAAGTAAACCTCCCACTGTAATAAACTCCATAGGAAATTGAGAATGCTTTATTGAAATGTAATTGTGTTAAAATTAATAGTTTGCTTAAAACCACATTCCTAATCTGCAGGAGTTGTAGAATAAACAGATATGAGACCAATTTTCTCTATAGTTTATTAATAAGTCAAAAGATTTTTTTTTTTTTTAAAAAGAGAAGCATCATAAACCTTTTCCTTCTCCTACAGTTCCTGGATCTTTAGCACAGAGTTTCCCCTTACAAAATAGTTTCTGATTTGGGGTTAATGGCTGGGATGTTTGTGATGCTGATAGAATCTAAAAATGTAGATGCTGCTTCAAAACACAATAAATAAATTATAATCTACTCAGCTATAGCTCAGGTAAGAATTATC
Organism: Platanista minor; assembly: GCA_004363435.1. NCBI lineage: Eukaryota > Metazoa > Chordata > Mammalia > Artiodactyla > Platanistidae > Platanista > Platanista minor. The sequence continues at coordinate 6,031 of RJWK010045164.1, read as the reverse complement.
CATATCTGCCTTTACTTCTGTTCCCAGACCCTTACTCAAACTAGGGTAATTTGCTACCCATCCTTTGTATGACTCACTAGCTTCTAGTCTCAGGAAGTGAACTGCCCTCCTGGGAGACAGACTTCCCTGCATACAAGTAGGATATGTATAAAAAGATTTGATGACTAAGATACTAATTACCTTTGTTTTAAAATGCAGCTCCTTTTCTCATCTGTGCTGCTATCTTCCATCTTTCTGAAGTCTTACTCTATGACTTACCACAACTTCCTATGCTAGCATACCTCCAGAATCTTTACCTCAAGCTCTGAGCCTAGGGAGCCTGTACAGACTCAACTCTTAATTCCCAGGCTCTTCTTGGCTCTCCACGTCCTGTCTGTTTGTCCCTTCTCTATTGACCAGAGCACTTATAATTTCTACCTAATACAGTAAACATTATTTATTGTGCTAGATGGTGTATGGACTGATGTTAGTGTTCCCTCAAAATTCATATGTTGAGTTCCTAACCCCCAAGGTGATGGTATTTGAAGATGGGGCCTTGGGGGGTAATTAAGGTTAGATTAGGTCATGAGGTTGGAAACTTTTTTTTTTTTTTTTTTTTTTTGAGGTACGCGGGCCTCTCATTGTTTTGGCCTCCCCCATTGCAGAGCGCAGGCTCCGGATGCACAGACTCAGCGGCCGTGGCTCACGGGCCCAGCCGCTCCGTGGCATGTGGGATCTTCCGAGACCAGGGCACGAACCCATGTCCCCTGCATCGGCAGGCGGACTCTCAACAACTGCGCCACCAGGGAAGCCCTGGAAACTTCTTGATGGGACTAATGGCCTTGTATGAAAAAGGAACTCTCTTCCTCCTTCTTCCTCTCCCTCTCCCTCTCCTTCTCCCTCTCTCTTTCCCCATTTGCACTCATCAAATCAAGGGCCATGTGATGATATAGTGAGGAAATGGCCATCTACTAGCCAAGAAGAGTCCTCACCAGCAAAACAAATTGGCAACTTTATCTTGGATTTCTCAGACTTCAGAATGATGAGAAATAAATTTCTGTTTCTTAAGCCCTCAGACTATGATATTTTGTTTTAACAGCCCAAGACAATTAAGACATCAGCTGTGCCAATTATATAAATTATTCTTTTTTTTTTACATTTTTATTGGAGTATAATTGCTTTACAGTGGTGTTAGTTTCTGCTTTATAACAAAGTAAATCAATTATACATATACATATGTTCCCATATATCCTCCCTCTTGCATCTCCCTCCCTCCCACCCTCCATATCCCACCCATCCAGGTGGTCACAAAGCACCGAGCTGATCTCCCTGTTATAAATTATTCTTGTGTAAATCTTATATTGCAGTATCTTGTTTGGCCATTGGTTTGTTTCTATTTTAGATGAAGATTTTGATACCTATGAACTCTATGAGAGTAAAGGTAATTGATTAGTCAATGATGTAATGAACATATTTCTAAAGAAAATGATTAGAACACTACCTCTACCCTGAATGCAATCACAGAATCTAGAAGCTCAAGTGGCATTTGAGGGCAAAATGAAGTGGTTCATTTCATCCTGGTTCACATTGGGTTGACCAACCTATTATGTAGATCTATAATTCCAGAATTAAGGGACAAACTTGAAAGTCCAGTGTAAGAAATTCCAATGGAAACACAATGTCCCTGGTTTGTAAGTGACTGATATGTAAGTTTCCAGGTTTATCACTCTGGAATAAAGGAGATCTCAGAATACACGTATCTTTTTTCACACATTGTTGTAGCCCCAGCGCTCAGCACAGTTTTTGATACATAAGTTTGTTTCAAAATAGGTTTGTTTAAGTAAGGTGCTTATATTTTCTCTGGTACTTTGAACATATCTATATTATACTACCACCATTTCTAGCATTCTGTAAATTTCTTCATCTATTTATTCAACAAATACTTATTTAGCACCTATTCTGTTGCCAGACCTTGCCCTATGCAGTGAGAATGCAGGAAACAAAATAAAATCTTTGCTGTTATAGAGCTCACATTTAATTGGGGAAATAATAAACCATCAAACAAACATTAGAAAGTATAATATGGGGACTTCCCTGGTGGCGCAGTGGTTGAGAGTCCGCCTGCCAATGCAGGGGACACGGGTTCGTGCCCCGGTCCGGGAAGGTCCCACATGCCACGGAGCGGCTGGGCCCGTGAGCCATGGCCGCTAAGCCTGCGCGTCTGGAGCCTGTGCTCCGCAACGGGAGAGGCCACAACACTGAGAGGCCCGCGTACTGCAAAAAAAAAAAAAAAAGAAAGTATAATATGGTGTCAAACATTAATAAATACTATGAAGATAACTAAAGCTGAGGGTATAGAAAATGACAAATAGATGCTATTTTAGATAGGAAAGTGATATTTGAGCAAGGATCTAAAGAAACAAGAAAGTGGATCCTCTGAATAGTTGAGTAAAGAGCATTCCACCAGAAAGAATGATGAATGCAAGATCTTAAAGACATGAGTATTATGTGTTTGAAGAGTAGCAGTTGAAACAAAATGAGCAATATGAATGGAACAAATCAGTTCAGAATTGTGGCTAGATGTCAAATTACATGGACTTTCTAGGTTATTGTTAGGACTTGAATTTTTTTTTAATTGAAGTACAGTTGACTTACAATAATATATTATTTTCAGGTGTTCAACACAGTGTTTTCATATTTTGATACATTATACATCATGTGAAGTTATTGTAACTTATTGGCTAAATTCCCTGTGCTGCACATTACTTCCTTGTAACTTATTTATTTATACCCAATAGTTTGTTTCTCTTAATCCTCGTCACTTATTTTGCACCTCCTCCCACTCCCTCCCCTCAGGTAACCACTAGTTTATTCTCTGTATCCGTGACTTCACTTCTGTTTTATTATATTCATTTGTTTATTTTTTAGATTCCACATCTAAATAAAACCATACAGTATTTATCTTTGTCTGACTTATTTCACTAAGCATAATACCCTCCAGATCCATCCATATAATCGCAAATGGCAAAATGTTGTACAAGCGTTCCTTTTCTCCACACCCTCACCGACACTTTTCATTCTTTTTTTATGACTGAGTAATATTCCACAGTGTGTGTGTGTGTGTGTGTGTGTGTGTGTGTGTGTGTGTGTATATATATGTGTGTGTGTGTGTATATACATACCACTCTTCTTTACCCATTCATCTGTTAATGAAAACTTAGGTTGCTACCATATCTTGACTATTATAAATAAAGCAGCAATAAACATTAGGATGCATACATCTTCAAATTAGCATTTTCATTTTCTTTGGATTAATACATAGGAGTGGAATTTCTGGATCATATGGTAGTTCTATTTTTAATATTTTAGAAATCGCCATATGGTTTTTCATAGTGGCTATACCAATTTACATTCCCACCAAAGTGCACAACAATTCCCTTTTCTCCACAGCCTCATCAACGCTTGTTATTTCTTGTCTTTTTGACCATAGCCATTTGGACAGGCCTGAGGTGATATCTCATGGTGGCTTTGATTTGCATTTCCATAATGATCAGTGATGTTGAGTGTCTTTTCATGTGCCTGTTGGCCATCTGTATGTCTTCTGTGAAAAAATGCCTATTCAGTTCCTCTGCTCATTTTTTAATCAGTTCTCCTCTTTTGAGTTATATGAGTTCTTTACATATTTTGGATATAAACCACTTATCAGACATATCACTTGCAAATACCTTCTGATATTCAGTAGGTTGCCTTTTCGTTTTGTCGACATTTCCTTTGCTATGCAAACTTTTAAGTTAGATTATGTCCCATTTGTTTATTTTTACTTTTGTTTCCTTTGCCTGAGGAAACCGATTTATAAAAATATTTCCTAAGATCGATGTCAAAGACCATACTGCCTATGTAATCTAGGAATTTTATGTTATCTTCATAGTATTTATTAATGCTTGACACTATATTATACTTTATTTTTTCTTCTTTTTCTAATTCTTCTTGATGGAAGAAAGTTAGGTTGTTTGAGATTTTTCTTGTTTCTTGAGGTAGGTCTGTGTTGCTATAAACTTTCCTCTTAGAACTGCTTTGCTGAATCCCATAGATTTTGGAAAATTGTGTTTCTATTTTTATTTGTCTCAAGGTATTTTCTGATTTCTTCTTTGATTTCTTCATTGACTTACTTGTTTTTTAGTAGCATGTTGTTTAGCCTCCATGTCTTTGTCTTCTTTCCATTTTTCTTCCTATAATTGATTTCTTGTTTCATCATACCTGTGTGGTCAGAAAAAATGTTTGATATAATTTCAATATTCTTAAATTTATTGATACATTTTGTGGCCTAGCATCTGATCTATCCTGGAGAAACTGCCAAGTGGACTTGAAAAGAATGTGTATGCTACTGTATGGAGACAGAATGCCCTACAGATATCTATTTAGTCCATCTGGTCCAATGTGGCATTTAAGGCTGCAGTGTCCTTATTGATTTTGTCTGAATGTTCTATCCATTGATGTAAGTGTGGTGTTAAAGGCCCCTACTATATTATTACATTATTGTCAATTTCTCCCTTTATCTGTGCTAATATTTATTTTATATATTTAGGTGCTCCTATATTAGGTGCATATATGTTTATAAATATTATAACCTCTTCTTGTCTTGACACCTTTATCACTATACAATGCCTTTCTTTGCCTTTTATTATAGACTTTGTTTTAAAGTCTATTTTGTCTGATATGAGTATTGCTACCCCAGCTGTCTTTTTGGTTCCATTTATATAGCATATTTTTTCATCCTTACACTTTCACTCTGTGTGTGTCTTTAGCTCGAAGTGAGTCTCTTGTAGGCAGCATATAGATAGGTCTTTTTTTTTTTTTATCCAATCAACCACCCTATGTCTTTTGATTGAAGCATTTAGTTCATTTATATTTGATTATTGATAGGTATGTACCCATTGCCATTTTGTTACTTATTTTCTGGCTGTTTTTGTAGTTCTTCTCTGTTTCTTCTTTTAGCCTCTTGTGGTTTGATAACTTTCTTTAGTGTCAAATTTAGGTTCCTTTCTCTTTCTTTCTTGTGTATCTATAGTAGGATTTTTTTTTTTACATCTTTATTGGAGTATAATTGCTTTACAATGGTGTTAGTTTCTGCTTTATAACAAAGTGAATCAATTATACATATACATATGTTCCCATATTTCCTCCCTCTTGCGTCTCCCTCCCTCCCACCCTCCCTATCTCACCCATCCAGGTGATCACAAAGCACCGAGCTGATCTCCCTGTGCTATGCGGCTGCTTCCCACTAGCTAACTATTTTACGTTTGGTAGTGTACATATGTCCATACCCCTCTCTCACTTTATCACAGCTTACCCCTCCCCCTTCCCATATCCTCAAGTCCATTCTCTAGTAGGTCTGTGTCTTTATTCCCGTCTTGCCCCTAGGTTCTTAACGACATTTCATTTTTCCTTAGATTCCAAATATATGTGTTAGCATATGGTATTTGTCTTTCTCTTTCTGACTTACTTCACTCTCTATGACAGACTCTAGGTCCATCCACCTCACTACAAATAACTCCATTTCGTTTCTTTTTATGGCTGAGTAATATTCCATTGTATATATGTGCCACATCTTCTTTATCCTTTCATCCGATGATGGACACTTAGGTTGTTTCCATCTCCTGGCTATTGTAAATAGATCTGCAATGAACATTTTGGTACATGACTCTTTTTGAATTCTGTTTTTCTCAGGTTATATGCCCAGTAGTGGGATTGCACGGTCATATGGTAGTTCTATCTGTAGTTTTTTAAGGAACCTCCGTACTGTTCTCCATAGTGGCTGTACCAATTCACATTCCCACCAGCAGTGCAAGAGTATTCCCTTTTCTCCACAGCCTCTCCAGCATTTATTGTTTCTAGATTTTTTGATGATGGCCATTCTGACCGGTGTGAGATGCTATCTCATTGTAGTTTTGATTTGCATTTCTCTAATGATTAATGATGTTGAGCATTCTTTCATGTGTTTGTTGGCAGTCTGTATATCTTCTTTGGAGAAATGTCTATTTAGGTCTTCTGC
>RJWK010045163.1:0-18121 GCA_004363435.1 Platanista minor | reverse complement strand
GAGAGAGTGGCATGGACATATGTACACTACCAAACGTAAAATAGATAGCTGGTGGGAAGCAGCCGCACAGCACAGGGAGATCAGCTCGGTGCTTTGTGACCTAGAGGGGTGGGATAGGGAGGGTGGGAGGGAGGGAGACGCAACAGGGAGGAGATATGGGAACATATGTATATGTATAATTGATTCACTTTGTTATAAAGAAGAAACTAACACCGTTGTAAAGCAATTATACTCCAATAAAGATGTTAAAAAAAAAAGATTGTCATAGCTGAGCAGAATCTTTGGAGTTGGTCTCTGGAGACAAGTCCACCATCACCCCAGATTGCCAGCTTTTCGGATAAAAGCACCTTTCCTTTCTATTGACACCTGTCTCTCGAATTATTGGTTTATGAGCAGTAAGCAGCCAAACCTGGGTTCGGTTTATACTTAAATATTAGAATTATCAGATATAAATTATAAAAGAAATAAATTTACTTATTAAAAAAAAGGAAAATACAAGACTGAATATACATGGAGAACAATTCCATGAACTTCTTTTTCTTTAAAAAGAATGAAGTAGGTATAAATTCTAGAAATGGGCAACAGAATAACTAAAATGCATTGGTAAAGATGAAAAAAGAGTACATTGAAGTGGAAGATGGGAAAAATTATGCAGAAATCAGCACAGAAATTTTGAAATACAGAAATGTAAATAGAAGACAGTATGCAAAGTTCAAACAGAGTTACTAGGGAAGAAGTGAAATAAAATGAGAACAAGCAATATGTTAAGACATAACTGATGATAATCACCAAACAAAAGAAACACATTCTATAAATATAGTTAAAACTGCAGAATACCAGAAACAAAAAGAAATCTTAAACTTTGGGAAAAACAAATATTGAAAAAGAGAAAAATTATTATTCCAAGTTCTCAACAATAATACAAGCCAGAAGACAGTGAAAGTCTTCAATGTGCTGAAATGAAATAATTGTTAATATTAAATTATATACCCATCAAAATCTATTTTAAAAAATAAAGGGGCTTCCCTGGTGGCACGGTGGTTGGGAGTCCGCCTGCCCATGCAGGGGACGTGGGTTTGTGCCCCGGTCCGGGAGGATCCCACATGCCGCGGAGCAGCTGGGCCCATGAGCCATGGACACTGAGCCTGCGCACCTGGAGCCTGTGCTCCGCAACAGGAGAGGCCACAGCAGTGAGAGGCCCACGTACCGCAAAAAAAAAAAAACAAAAAAAGAAAACTTAAACACATATCAGACAAAGTTCAACAGAGTCTACAAAATCTCCAACAGACTTCAAAGGGATTTCTAAATGGTGCCCATCAGGCAGAAGTGATCCCAGATACATATGAAGAAAAAATTAAAAACATATGAAGTGGTATGAACATGGGTAAAACAAAACAAATAACAATTTTATTAAAAAAAATAATTACAGTCGGAAAACTAAGATTGAAATTACAACACAAGAAAGCAATTCTTCCTTATCAAAGAATTATGATATTCTAGGTGCTTCTACTGTCTGGGAAAAGGATAAAGGTGGTAATTACCTTTAGATTTGCATATGTCAAGTATTACATCTATAATTTCTAGGGTAACCATTAAGTGAATGTGAAGAACATAAAAATTGTCCAATGTAGTAGAGGAAAAAAAAGGAATTCTTTTAGATTGAAAGATCTAAAGGCAACAAAGAAGAGAAAAATAAAGAAATAAACCAAATATCCAGTGATTATATTAAATGTAAAAAAATGATTAAGTGATACCATTAAAAAAAAGAAACAGGGCTTCCCTGGTGGCACAGTGGTTGAGAGTCCACCTGCCGATGCAGTGGACGCTGGTTCGTGCCCCAATCTGGGAAGATCCCACATGCCACAGAGTGGCTGGGCGCGTGAGCCATGGCCGCTGAGCCTGCGCATCCGGAGCCTGTGCTCCACCACGGGAGAGGCCACAACAGTGAGAGTCCCGCATTCCGCAAAAGAAACACAGAAAAACTACAGTTTTTAGACTGAATAACAACATACAATTCAGGTTTATGTTGTTTACAAAAGGTATCTAAGAGGTAAAGATACACAGAAACAATGAAGTCAAAAAGGCAGAAAAGCTTGGACCAGAAAACCGTAACAGGTAGTAGGCTTCATTAGAATTTAAATAAATAGACTTTTAGAAAAAAGCACTGCCAGAGATAAAGAAGAACATAAAGTAAATATAAAATATTTGAGTTATAAGAATTATTTCAATATTTGTATAAGCCTAAAAACATAATGAGGATGGGTGAAGGAGAGGATCTGGAGGGGAGAGTGAGGGAGTGGGGAGGCCTTCAAGGAAAAATATATAAATCTACAATCATGATGTGGGATTTTAATATCTCTCTCTCTGAGATTTTGAGAAAAGAGAACAATAAGTATAAAATATTTGAACACTATTATTGAACAACGTTAACCTAATGGACACAACTGTACCTTGAAAATACATAATACACGTTAATTTCAAGTACACATGGAATATTTGCAAAAACTTTAAAACAACAATATACAAATAAGAAAGGACTGAAATCATACAGAACATTTTCTCTGATCTCAAGTCAATTAAGCCAAGACGCAAGCAATAACAAAAGTTAACCAGAAGACCTCATGCTTGAAAATTAAGAAATATGCTTTTAAGTAATCCATGAGTCAAAGAAAAAGAAAATTAAAATACATTTGGAATTAAACTAGTGAAAGTAAACATCATAAGAACACATAAACATTAAAAATATAAGAGAATACTGCAAACAACCTTATTAAATAAATTTGAAAATTTAGATGAAATGGGAAATTTTCTAGAAAAATATAACTTGTCAAAATAAAACACCTTAAGAGTGCTAAATCAGTTAAAGAAATTGAATCAATAAGGTCTTCCAACAAAAACATTTCAGGCCCATATAGTTTCCATAGTGAATTCTATCAAATGTTCTGTAAACAATTCCAACTTCATTTACTTTTCCAGAAAACAGAAAAAGAAGACATTCCATATAATTCACTTTTTGTAGTTAGCAAAGCCTTGATAATATAACTTGAAATGGAATGAATAAAAAGGGAAAATAGCAGGTCAATCTAATTCATGAATACAAATATAAGATTCTGAACAAGATATTAGCAAAACAAAGCTAGAAATAATTTCAAAAATATAATACACCATGATTGGAGACTAAACAATGTGCCACTAGATAACCAAGAGATCATTAAAGAAATCAAAGAGGAAACCAAAATATTACCTAAAAACAAATGGCAATGAAAACATGACCCCCCAAAACCTACCAGATGCGGCAAAAGCAGTTCTAAAAGGGAACTTTATGGCAATACAATCCTACCTCAACAAACAAGAAAAATCTCAAACAATCAACCTAACCTTACACATAAAGCAATTAGGAAAAGAGGAACAAAAAACCCCAAAAGTTAGCAGAAGGAAAGAAATCATAAAGATCAGATCTGAAATAAATGAAAAAGAAATGAGGGAAACAACAGCAAAGATCAATAAAACTAAAAGCTGGTTGTCTGACAAGATAAACAGAATTGATAAACCATTAGCCAGACTCATCAGGAAAAAAAGGAAGACTCAAATCAACATAATTAGAAATGAAAAAGGAGAAGTAACAACTGACACCACATAAATACAAAGGATCATGAGAGATTACTACAAGTAACTATATGCCAAAAAATGGACAACCTGGAAAAAACAAATTCTTAGAAAAGTATAACTTTCAAAGACTGAACCAGGAAGAAATAGAAAATATGAACATACCAATGACAAATAATGAAATTGAAGCTGTGATTAAAAATCTTCCAACAGGGCTTCCCTGGTGGCGCAGTGGTTGAGAGTCCGCCTGCTGATGCAGGGGACGTGGGTTCATGCCTGGGTCTGGGAGGATCCCACATGCTGTGGAGTGGCTGGGCCCATGAGCCATGGCTGCTGGGCCTGCGCATCTGGAGCCTGTGCTCCGCAACGGGAGAGGCCACAGCGGTGAGAGGCCTGCGTACCGCAAAAAAAAAAAAATCTTCCAACAAACAAAAGCCCAGGGCCAGATGACTTCACAGGCAAGTTCTATCAAACGTTTAGAGAAGAGCTAACACCTATCCTTCTCAAACTCTTCCAAAATATAGCAGAGGGAGGAACACTCCCAAACTCATTCTACGAGGCCACCAACACCCTGATACCAAAAACCAGACAAAGATCTCACAAAAAAAGAAAATTACAGGTCAATATCACTGATGAACATAGATGTAAAAATCCTCAACAAAATACTAGCAAACAGATTCCAACAACACATTAAAAGGATCATACACCATGATCAAGTGGGGTTTATCCCAGGAATGAAAGGATTCTTTAATATATGCATATCAATCAATGTGATACACTATAATAACAAACTGAAGGATAAAAACCGTATGATCATCTCAATAAACGCAGAAAAAGCTTCTAACAAAATTCAACACCCATTTGTGATAAAAACTCTCCAGAAAAGTGGGCACAGAGGAAGTCTACCTCGACATAATAAAAGCCATATATGACAAACCCACAGCCAACATCATTCCCAATGGTGAAAAACTGAAAGCATTTCCTCTAAGATCAGGAACAAAACACTCTGAACCACTATTATTCAACATAGTTCTGGAAGTTTTAGCCACGGCGATCAGGTAAGAAAAAGAAATAAAAGGAATTCAAATTGGAAAAGAAGAAGTAAAACTGTCACTGTTTGCAGATGACATGATAATATACCTAGAAAATCCTACAGATGCCACCAGAAAACTACTAGAGCTAAACAATGAATTTGTAAATTAGCAGGATACAAAATTAATGTACAGAAATTCTCTTGCATTCCTATACACTAACAACAAAAAATCAGAAGGAGAAATTAAGGAAACACTCCCATTTACCACTGCAACAAAAAGAATAAAATACCTAGGAATAAAACTACCTAAGAAGACAAAAGACCTGTATGCAGAAAACTGTAAGACACTCATAAAAGAAATCAAAAAGAATACAAACAGATGGAGAGATACACCATGTCCTTGGATTGGAAGAATCAACATTGTGAAAATGACTATACTACCCAAAGCAATCTAGTGATTCAATGCAATCCCTATCAAATTGCCAATGGCATTTTTCACAGAACTAGAACAAAAAACTTTACAATTTGTATGGAAACACAAAAGACCTCGAAGAGCCAAAGCAATCTTGAGAAAGAAAAACGGAGTTGGAGGAATCATGCTCCTTGACTTCAGACTATACTACAAAGCTACAGTAATCAAGACGGCATGGTACTGGCACAAAAACAGAGATACAGATCAATGGAACAGGATAGAAATTCCAGAAATAAACCCACATACCTATGGTCACCTTATCTTTGACAAAGGAAACAGGAATATACAATGGAGGAAAGACAGTCCCTTCAATAAGCAGTGCTGAGAAAACTGGAGAGCTACATGTAAAAGAATGAAATTAGAACACTACCTAACACCATACACAAAAATAAACTCAAAATGAATTAAAGACCTAAATGTAAAGCCAGACACTATAAAATGCTTAGAGGAAAACACAGGCAGAACACTCTATGACATAACTCACATCCAAGATCCTGCTCGCCCTACCTCCTAGACTAATGGAAATAAAAACAAAAAAAAACAAATGGGACCTAATGAAACTTAAAAGCTTTTGCACAGCAAAGGAAACCATTAGTCAGATGAAAAGACAACCCTCAGAATAGGAGAAAAAATTTGCAAACTAAGCAACTGACAAAGGATTAGTCTCCAAAATATACAAGCAGCTCATGGAACTCAATATTAAAAAAAAGCAAACAACCCAATCCAAAAATGGGTGGAAGACCTAAATAGCCATTTTGCCAAAGAAGACATACAGATTGCCAAAAAATACATGAAAAGATGCTCAACATCACTAATCATTAGAGAAAGTCAAATCAAAACCACAATGAGGTATCACCTCACACCTGTCAGAATGGCCATCATCAAAAAATCTACAAACAGGGCTTCACTGGTGGCACAGTTGTTGAGAGCCCGCCTGCCGATGCAGGGGACACGGGTTCGTGCCCTGGTCCGGGAAGATCCCACATGCTGCGGAGCAGCTGGGCCCATGAGCCATGGCCGCTGAGCCTGCGCATCCGGACCCTGTGCTCCGCAACAGGAGAGGCCACAACGGTGAGAGGCCCGCGTTCAAAAAAAAAAAAAAAAAAAAAAAAATCTACAAACAGTAAATGCTGGAGAGGATGTGGAGAAAACGGAACCCTTTTGCACTGTTCGTGGGAATGTAAACTGATACAGCCACTATGGAGAACAGTATGGGGGTTCCTTAAAAAACTAAAAATAGAACTACAATATGCCCCAGCAATCCCACTATTGGACAGATACCCTGAGAAAACTGTAATTCAAAAAGAGATATGTACCCCAATGTTCACTGCAGCACTATTTACAATAGCCAGGTCATGGAAGCAACCTAAAAGTCCAATGATAGATGAATGGATAAAGATGTGGCACATATATACAATGGAATATTACTCAACCATAAAAATGAACGAAACTGAGTTATTTTGTAGTGAGGTGGATGGATCTAGAGGCTGTCACACAGAGTGAAGTAAGTCAGAAAGACAAAAACAAATACTGTAGGCTAATGCATATGTATGGAATCTTAAAAAATAGTACTGATGAACCTAGTGGCAGGGCAGGAATAAAGACACAGACGTAGAGAACGGACTTGAGGACATGAATGGGAAAGGGAAGCTGGGATGAAGTGAGAGAGTAGCATAGACATATATACACTACCAAATGTAAAATAGATGGCTAGTGGGAAGCTGGTGCATAGCACAGGAAGATCAGTTCGATGCTTTGTGATGACCTAGAGGGTTGGGATAGGGAGGGTGGGAGGGAGGGTATATGGGGATATATGCATACATATAGCTGATTCACTTTGTTGTACAAAAGAAACTAACACAACATTGTAAAGCAATTTTACTCCATTAAAGATGTAAAAAATATATATACATAATACACCATGATCAAGTTAAATTCTTTTCAAGTATGCATATTAGATATAACATTAAAAGATCAGGGACTTAAGTGGCGCAGTGGCTAAGACTCCACGCTCCCAATGCAGGAGGTCTGGGTTCGACCCCTGGTCAGGAAACTAGATCCCACATGCATGCCACAACTAAGAGTTTGCATTCCACAACTAAGGAGGCCACGTGCCACAACTAAGAAGCTGGTGAGCTGCAACTAAGGATCCCACATGCTGCATCTAAGGAGCCAGTGAGCTGCAACTAAAGGAGCCCTGGAGCTGCAACTAAGGAACCCACCTGCCGCAACTAAGGAGCCCACGAGTCGCAAATAAGGAGCCGGCCTGCGTAACTAAGTCCTGGTGCAAATAAATAAATAGTGTTTTTTTTTTTAAAAAAGGATCAATGGTAGCCAGGGATGAGGGGTGGAGAGTTGGCAAGGGATAAATGGAGCATAGGAGGGATTTTTAGGACAGTGAAACTATTAATACCATAGTAGTAGATACCTCATGCACTTGTCCAAACCCATAGAAATTTACAGTACACCTGCACACTAATAAATTCTCCTGCAATATTAGTAGACAAAGATGTTATGGCCATCAAGCCATGAGGTGCTGCCATGGCTCCCCACTGTGCACCCTGAGGGGAATCGAGATATACAAAAAACAGGATACTGGCCTAAGACGTTAAGGTGCATATCAAAGGAATGATTTCAAGGAGCCTATACTCCTGCATCTTCCCATAGATAAAAAAGTGCTAAATTCATTAACTTGAGATGTCTAGTTTTTCTTTAATTAACAGTAATATTTTGATGTTCTGACTACTTGGTTTTTGTTGCAAAAACTCCTGTATACCCTGGTTCCTCCCTTACCTCTTTGAAGCAGTCCCTCAGAGCTATCTGAAAGGCTATCTCCTGGGCTTAAGTCCTCAGGAAGTCCACAAAATAAAACATAATTCTCAACTTTTAGGTTGTGCATTTTTTTTCAGTCAACAAACCCTAATGTAAACTATGAACTTTAGTTAATAATAATGTATCAATATTGGTTCATCAATTTTAACAAATGTACAAGATGTTAATAGGGGAAACTGTGGGGAGGAAAGAAGGGTATGTGGGAACTCTGTAATTTTCACTGTATTTTTTACAGGAGTTTGTGGTTTACAAAAAAAATTAAGTCTACTTAAGAAAAAAGAAAAGATACTATTAATAAAGAATTTTTTAAATGCAAGTCCAGAAATAAAAATTCTGGTAACACCTTTTCACTCATACACAAAACTACCCTCTAAAATGTTAATGAAAATAAAGACCTAAATAAAGGGAGCAATATATATGGTGATCATGAACTGGAAGACTGGATTTTATAAAAATGTAAATTCATCCCCCATAGATGTACAGCAATGGTTCTCAACTTCTGCCCTACCCCCACCCAGATATGAACAATGAAGGCTGGGGTGGTTGGACAGTGCCCAACAGGTACCTATATCCAATTAGTAAGTAATTGTGATTATTTAAGAATAGAACGAATTCTTCCAAAATTATGTTTATCATTTTGACTAATAGTTACTAAGTTGTTAGGACGTAATTAAATTGTTTGGAATTAACTACTTTGAAAAGAAACTTTTAGGTGCTTTTTTTGGCCTACTGATACCATGAAAAAATTACTGAGACAGTAATCAGCCCGTGAGATGCGAAATTCAGGAAACTCTTGATGTCACTGCTCCTGGGTGAGATCAATTCTCTAGCAAGCCTAACCTCCTAGAAAACCCTCATGCATTTGGAAATCCACTGTTAGGAACAAGCACTGAAACACAGAACCATTACTTGTTATAACCAACTAAGAAAGTATTTCTAACCCATAATAAACAAGCTTAAGAAACACATCCTGAATAACCAAAAAAATCACATTGCCACTGAAAATTATTTATCAATACCTCTGATATATATTTCTTAAATCTGTTATATACTGGCACTAGAATATACCCAAATACGTATGCCTTTACCAGTGGTTTTTTTTTGTTTTGTTTTGTTTTTGCAGTACGCGGGCCTCTCACTGCTGTGGCCTCTCCCGTGGCGGAGCATGGGCACCGGACGTGCAGGCTAAGCAGCCATGGCTCACGGGCCCAGCTGCTCCGCGGCATGTGGGATCTTCCCGGACCGGGGCACGATCCCGTGTCCCCTGCAACGGCAGGCGGACTCTCAACCACTGCGCCACCAGGGAAGCCCCTGCCAGTGGTGTTTTAAACAATGATAATACTTTGAATATAGACAACATATCTTTATTTTGTTATACATAATATAATAAATATTATCATTGTATTCTTAGTTTCCTCATAATTTATTTCTATGAAAATTTATGAAGTTACATAGCTTTTAAAATGCATAACTGTAAGTGAACAGTGTTTGAATGCACTTCTCCTTTGTGATCTTTCCTATGTGACATTGAATATACCCTATTAACACACATTGATTTAGTCAGTAGTATGTTTTTTTTTGTTGTTTTTTTTTCTTTTTTGCGGTACCCGGGCCTCTCGCTGCTGTGGCCTCTCCCGTTGCAGAGCACAGGCTCCGGACGCGCAGGCTCAGCGGTCGTGGCTCACGGGCCCAGCCGCTCCGCGGCATGCGGGATCCTCCCGGACCGGGGCACGAACCCGCGTCCCCTGCATCAGCAGGCGGACTCTGAACCACTGTGCCACCAGGGGAGCCCAGTAGTATGTTTTAACTAAGGGTTCCAGAAGTAAAAAGAATTCATTCCAGATGGTTTAAATAAAGAGATTTTAATGAGGAGAACACAGATGTGTGAGCAAGGTTAAGGAAACAGCTAGGGCTGCTGATGCAACTTAAAATAGCTAACGCAGGAAACCAATACCATACCCCGACTCAAGGATCGAGATGAGAAAATAGTAATAAGAGAGCAAAATAGAAGAGGGGCTGCAGAAACTCTACTCACAACATGGTGTTCCAATTTGTTGTGTCATTTGAGGGATGTCCCTTCTAGTCAAAAAGTAGGAAAATAAGTTTTGTAACTTTTTCCTCCCTTACTTGGTTCTCATCTCACTTTAGCCAAATTTTTTAACATCTTTTTGTTCTTGATTCTTATGTAGTGTTAGAGGAAAATCGGCTGATATGAAAGAACAGTATCCAATGTGGATACTGGAAATTACTTTGCAACACAAGGAGTCCTTATAAAATGCAAATCTTATCTCAATAAATAATATAAAAAAATTTCCCCATGTCTCCTTCGTCTTCTGAACTTTCCCTGTAATGTGCCACCATGCAAATGTTTCCAGTATTGTTTGAACTGTAGTTTAATCTATGAATCATTTCTTTTATAACTTACATTTTTTGACTTACACTTAATTTTGAGTCACATCTTATTACCACTCCAAGGTAATAAAAAATTTATTCCATGTTTTCTTCTAGTGCTTTTATTATTTCTTTCTGGTATTTATTTGTTCTTTTTTAAAAAAATAATTCAGTTTGTTTCTGCTATTTATTGTTGTTTTTATATTTAAACTCCTGATGCACTGGGAATTTATCTTGGTGCACATTATCAAGTAAGGTGTAGATCTGAAATAATTTCCAACATTTTCCACATTTTTATCTTAAAAAGATCTTTTTTTTTAAAAAAAGATTTAATTTTATTTATTTTTGGCTGTGTTGGGTTTCCATTGCTGTGCACAGGCTTTCTCTAGTTGCGGCGAGAGGAGGTTGCTCTTTGTTGTGGAGCACAGGCTCTAGGCACGCGGGCTTGAGTCATTGTGGCACATGGGCTCAGTAGTTGCGGCTCGCGGGCTCTAGAGCGCAGGCTCAGCAGTTGTGGTGCACAGGCTTAGTTGCTCCGCGGCACACGGGATCTTCCCGGACCAGGGCTCGAACCCGTGTTCCCTGCATTGGCAGGCAGATTCTTAACCACTGTGCCACAGGGAAGCCCCTGAAAAAGAAGATCTTTTATTGTATCTCTCCTAACTGCCTATTCTAATAAAAAACAAACATACTAACTCATCTATAGTATCTCCATCTCAATAACTTACCAAATTACTATTTTGTGACACTTTTATTAAAGTATAGTAGTTTACAATATTATATTACTTTCAAGTGTACATCGTGTTTAATATTTTTATGGATTTAAAGTTATAAAATATTAGCTATACTCCTTGTGCTGTACAATGCCTTGTTGCATCTTATCTATTTCATACATAGTAGTTTGTGTATCTAACCTCCTACCCCTATTTTGCCCCTCCCCCACCCCTCTTCCAAGTAGTAACTTTGAGTTTGTTCTCTGTGAGTCAGTTTGTTTTGTTATATCTATTCATTCATTTTTTAGAGTCCATATATCATTGATAACACAGAATAGTTTTCTGTCTCCATCTGAATGATTTCGCTAAACAAAATAAATCCTGGTTCCACCCATATTCTTGCAAATGGCAAAATTTCATTCTTTTTTATGACTCAGTAATATTGCACTGTGTATATATACCACATCTTCTTTATCCATTCCTCTATTATTGGACACTTAGGTTGCTTCCATATCTTTCCCAGTGTAAATAATGCTGCTGTGAACACTGGGGTACATATATCTTTTCAAAATAGTGTTTTCATTTTCTTTGGACATATACCCAGGAGTAGAATTGCTAAGTCATATGGTAGTTCTATTTTCACTTTTTTGAAGAACCTGCAAATAGTTTTCCATAACGGCTACACCGAAGTACATTCCCACAGATGTGAGTCTTTTTAACGATAGCCATTCCGATAGGTGTTCAGTGATATCTCACAGTGCTTCTTTTTTTGCAGTACACAGGCCTCTCACTGTTGTGGCCTCTCCCGTTGCTGAGCACAGGCTCCAGACACGCAGGCTCAGTGGCCATGGCTCACGGGCCGAGCCGCTCCACGGCATGTGGGATCTTCCCGGACCGGGTCATGAACCCGTGTCCCCTGCATCAGCAGGCAGACTCTCAACCACTGCGGCACCAGGGAAGCCCTCACTATGCTTTTGATTGGCATTTCCATCATGATTAGTGATGCTGAGCATCTTTTCACGTGGCTGTTGGCCATCTGTAAGTCTTCTTTGCAAACATGCCTACTCAGGTCCTCTGTCCAATTTTAATTGGATTGTTTGTTTCTTCAATGTTGAGTTTTATGAATTCTTTATGTATTTTGGATATTAGCCCCTTGTCAAATATATTGTTTGCAAATATTTCTCCCATTCAGTAGGCGTCCTTTTCATTTTGTTTACAGTTTCCTTTGCTGTGCAAAAGCTTTTAAATTTGATGTAGTCCCGTTTATTTTTGCTTTTGTTTCCCTTGCCTGAAGAGAAACATCCAGAAAAAATTACTAAGACTGAGGTCAAAGAGAGGACTGTGACTTCTTCCAGAAGTTTTATGGTTTCAGGTCTTAACATTTAAGTGTTTAATCCGTTTTGAGTTTGTTTCTGTATATGGTGTGAGAAAGCAGTCCAGTTTGATTCTTTTGCATGTATCTGTCCAGTTTTCCCAGCACTACTTTTTGAAGAGACTGTCTTTTTCCTATTATATATTCTTGCTTCCTTTGTTGTAGATTAATTGACCAAATGTGGGTCAGTTTCTTTCTGGTCTCTATTCTGTTCCAGTGATCTGTCTTTTTTTGTGCCAATACCATACTGTTTTGATTACCATAGCTTTGTAGCATAGTCTGAAATCAGGGAGCAAGATTCCTCCAGCTTTAATCTTTTTAATCAAGATTGCTATGGCCATTAAAGGTTTTCTGTGGTTCCATATACTTTTTAGAATTATTCTTGTTCTGTAAAAATCGTCGTGGGTATTTTCATATGGATTCTAGTAAATCTGTAGATAGCTTTCAGTATTATGGACATTTTAACAATATTTATTCTTTCAATCTATGAACATGGGATATGTTTTTTTGTATCATCTTTAGTTTCCTTCAACAATGTTTTATGAGTATAGATTCCACCTCCTTGGTTAAGTTTATTCCTAGGTATTTTATTCTTTTCAATGAGATTTTAAATGGAACTGTTTTCTTGTCTTCTCTGACAGTTCATTACTAGTGTTTAGAAAAGCATCAAATTTCTGTATATTAATCTTGTATCCTGTAATGTTACTAAATTCATTTATTAGTTTTAACAATATTTTGGTGGGGACTTGAGGGTTTTCCATATATAGTATCATATCATCTGCAAATAGTGACAGTTTTATTTCTTCCCTTCAAATCTGGATTCCTTTATTTCTTTTTCTTCTCTGACTGCTATGGCTAAGACTTCCAATACTATGTTAAATAGAAGTGGTGAGAGTGGACATACTTGTCTTATTCCTGATTTTAGAAGAAAAGCTTTCAGGTTTCCACTACTGGGTATGATGTTAGCTGTGAGTTTGTCATAAACAGACTTTATTATGTTGCCATGTTTCCTCTATACCAACTTTTCATTTTTTTTTTGCGATACATGGGCCTCTCACTGCTGCGGCCTTTCCTGTCGCGGAGCACAGGCTCCCGACACGCAGGCTCAGAGGCCATGGCTCACGGGCCCAGCCGCTCCACGGCATGTGGGATCTTCCCGGACCGGGGCATGAACCCATGTCCCCTGCATCGGCAGGCGGACTCTCAAACCACTGCGCCACCAGGGAAGCCCATCCTCTATACCAACTTTGATGAGAGTTTTTATCACGAATGAATGTTGAATTTTGTCAACTGAAATGATTGTGTGATTTTTATTCTTTTTGTGAATGTGGCGTATTACACTGATTGATTTACAAATGTTGAACCATCCTTGTGTCCCTATATTAAACCCAACTTGAACATGGTGTATGGTCCTTTTTATATATTGCTGAATTTGGTTTACTAATATTTTCTTGAGGTTTTCTGCAGCTATATTCATCAGAGACATTGGTCTGTAATTTCTTTTTTTTTTTTTTTTGTAGTCTTTGGTTTTGTTATCTGTGTGATAGTGGCCTCATAGAATGAATTTGGGAATGCTCTCTCCTCTTCAATTTTTTGGAAAAGTTTGATAATGATAAGTAATAGCTATTCTTCATATGTTTGGTAGAATTCCCCTGTGAAGCCATCTGGTCCTGGACCACACTTGCCCTGTTCAGAAGTAAGGCCAGGTCAGAGCCAGCTCTAGACCAGTATGTGGTTCAAACCTCTCATTCCCCAAGGAGGATCCCTGAGCTTCTGACATCCTCTCCTCATTAGGGTCCAAGTTCAGACCTGATCATTTCTCTTCCCTTTCTATCCAACTCCATGTGGATCTTCCTTTACAGTCCTGGTTATAGAAAAGCCTTTCTCCCAGCCTACACTTTGTTTCAACGACAGTAGGTACACATGTACTGTATTTCTGAGGTGTTCATGGGGGGAAGGGAGCTCAGCGTCCTCATATTCTACCATTTTGATCTCCTTCTTTCAGAATTATTACATTGCCTTTATTAGTTTTGCAAACTGTTTCTCTTGAAATTTCTAAACTTTCAATATTACTCCCAAATAGTAATCATACTTCATTTTATTATCCAAATGTGTCAGCTTATATTGCCAATATTAAATAGGAGTTGTGAGAGTGGACACTGCTGCCTTGTTTGACTTCAGTGAAAATGACTCTACTAGTTTCCCTTATGTTGGCTTCGGGGTTAAAAGGCTTTTTTTGCCTTCCATTTTCTACTTTCCAGACTTTACAGAAAAGCTGTAAGAAAAGTACAAGGGATTTCTGAATAAACACCACCAAATTCTCAGATGTAAACATTTGTTTTATCCTTCTTTCACTCTTTACATATCCCTTTATTCATCAATACTCCTGTGTATATTTCCCCCCAAAAACAAAACTCTTATACAACTACTACAGTACAATGATCAGAATGATGAAATTAACAATTTAAGTTCTAACCCACAGAACTGATTTCGGATTTCAGTATTTGTCTCAATAATGTTCTTTTTACCAAAAAAAAAAATCTAAGATCATGCACTGCATTCAGTTCCTTTAGTATCAAATCTGGAACAGTTCTCTGAGTCATTTCTTTGTATTTCATGATACTGACACTTCTAAAGAGTACAGGATAGTTATTGTGAAAAATATATCTCAATTTGAGCTCGTCTAACGTTTCCTCATGAGTAGATTTAGACCCTGAACTTTTGGCAAGAATACTACAAAAGTGAGGTTGAGTTCTTCTTCTAGGTGCATAACACGAAGTACATGCTATTAACTGGTTCTATAACTGGCAGTGTTTGCTTTCATCATTTGTTTATGGTGATGTCTACCAAGTCTGTACAGGTAAAGTATCAATACCATTTTACCCATAATAGGTATCTTGTAAGGAGACAATTTGAGGAGGTAAATACTGTGTTGTTCTTCACTTTCCCCCACTAGTTTTACAGTGCGAGCCCTCAGTTCAAAATTTACTTTAGTTTATACTTTTTACACTCGTCAGTGTGGTTATGTTATTTATGCTACAGCATGTCATGGTTCATCTGTTCTGATAGCATCCAGTTTTAGGATTTTTCCCTCCATCTTTATTGATTTTTCTTTTTTTTCTTTCTGAGTATGTGAAACATGAAGATAACTCCAAAGTCAAGACTATTCAAAAAGTATATTTCAGTAAGTATCATCCCTTTACCTCAATTCCTTCTAAGCTTTCCACTTCATTTACATACACACACACACCCAACGGGTAGCCAATCATTCTATCTTATCTTTTTTTGCTTCTTTCTGGTCAAGTGACCAGATACATGTGTATATTCTATTATTTCCCTTTCTTTCTTCTAAAAAAAAACTCAAATACTTTTAGAAATTCTTTTGCACTTTGCACTTAAAAACTGTATCCTGATAATCTCCCTGCATTAGTCCACAGAGATCGTCCTCATAATTTTTTGCAATGACAAAAAAATCCATTGCATAAGTTGTACCACAGTTTATTCAATCACTGTCCTATATCTCAGCATTTAGGTTGTTTCCAGTATTTTACAAGTACAAACAATATGGTATTGAGTAACCCTGTGAATTTGTTTTCATAAAACTGAAGGTATATCTTCAAGGCAAAATTCCAGAAACAGGATGGCTAGGTCAAAAGATAAAAACATATGTAATTTTGGTAGATAATGTCAAATTTCTTTCCATGAGAATTGTATCAATTTGTATTCCAACAAACAATGTAATAGTGTCTGTTTCCTCACAGCCTAAAAACTAGAGTGTTGTTATAACTTTTAATTTTTATCAATCTGATAGGCCAAAATGGTATGTTGGTGTAGCTGCATTTTGTAGTTCTCTTCTTTCATATGTTTTAATATCTTCTTACTACAGTTTCACAGGTACTTGGGTCTATTTTAGATTTTTACACCACTGAGGTGAGAGACAGTAAGTTTTCTCTCTTAAACATATTAAGAAAATATGCATCTATGTCTGTTTTATTAGAATATTTTAAAATCCATTTTGTCAAATGTTTTTTCAGGAACTATGAAAATAGCTGAAAGGAAGTGGCAAGGGATAAGAACAGAGAATTCAAGAAAAAGAAATAGAAATGGCTTGTAAGCCACACTCATAAGAGAAATACAAATTAAATCATCCAAATACAAAAATTAACCATGGATCAATGACCTACATATAAGATCTAAAATGATAAAACTATCAGAAGAAAACATAGAGATAAATATTCAGGCTCTTAGAATCTGCAATGGATTCTAAGATTTGACACCACAAGCATGAGCAAAAAAATGAAAAAATAGGTAAGTTGGACTTCATAAAAATTTAAAACTTTTGTTCATCAAAGAATATCTTTAAGAAACTGAAGAGACAACCTAAAGAGTGGGAAGCCAATACATGCAAGTTATAAACAGTTGTGTGTTGTATGTATGATAAGGTTTAATATCCAGAATATATAAAGAACTCTAATAACTCACAACAAAAATAAAAACCATCTAATTTTAAAATAAGCACAGGATCAAATACACATTTGTTCAAGAAAGATATACAAATTGCCAAAAGTACATGAAAAGATGCTCAAGATCACTGGTGATTAAGAAAATGCAAATCAAAACCATAATAAGAAATCACTTCATACCCCCTAGGTCATTAAAATTTAAAAATCGGAAAATAAAAGTGTTTTAGAGGATGCGGAGAAATAAGAATCTTCAAACATGTCTGGAATGTAAAATGGTGCAGCTGCTGTGAAAACAGTTTGGCAGTTCCTCAAAAAGTTAAAATAGAATTACCATATGATCCAGCAATTTCACTCCTAGGTATTTACAGCAAAGAATTAAAAAATAAGTACTCAAGCAGATATCTGCCCATGAATGTTAAAAGCAATATTCACAGCAACCAAAAAGTGAAAACAACCCAATGTCCATTGACAGATGAATGGATAAACAAATTGTAACATATACATAAAATGAAATAAATTATCAATACATGCTACTACATGGATAAACCTCCAAGACATTTTGCTAAATGAAAGACATCAGAAACAAAGGGTCGCATATTGGACAATTCCTTTTACATAAAATGACTAAAACAGGCAAATCCATAGGAGTAGAAAGCAGATCAGTGGTTGCCAAGGGTTGCAGGGAAGAAGGGAATGAGGAAGGACTATGTAAGGAATACCAGGTATTCTTCTGGGGTGATAAAAAGAAAAGTTTTGATACTAGAGAGAGATGGTTGCACAACACTGCTAAGGTGCTAAAAACTACTGAACTGCCCACTTTCTTTTTTTTCTTCCAAAGCCTTAAGAGCCATTTATAATTTTATTGAGATTGCAAAATAACAAAGCAACTTTTAATTACCTCTGCCCATGGGGAAAAATCAATAGCTATCTTTCAATTTCTTTTTTTTTTTTTTACATCTTTACTGGAGTATAATTGCTTTACAATGGTGTTACTTTCCAATTTATAACAAAGTGAATCAATTATACATATACACATGTTCCCATATCTCCTTTCTCTTGCGTCTCCCTCCCTCCCACCCTCCCTATCCCACCATCCAGGTGATCACAAAGCACCGAGCTGATCTCCCTGTGCTATGTGGCTGCTTCCCACTAGCTATCCACTTTACGTTTGGTAGTGTATATATGTCCATGCCACTCTCTCACTTTATCACAGCTTACCACTCCCCCTCACCATATCCT
>RJWK010045162.1:0-18121 GCA_004363435.1 Platanista minor | reverse complement strand
TGCTTGTAGTAATCTCTCATGATCTTTTGTATTTCTGCAGTGTCAGTTGTAACCTCTCCTTTTCCATTTCTAATTCTATTGATTTGAGTCTTCTCCCTTTTTTTCTTCATGAGTCTGGCTAATGGTTTATCAATTTTGTTTATCTTCTCAAAGAACCAGCTTTTACTTTTATTGATCTTTGCTATCGTTTCCTTCATTTCTTTTTCATTTATTTCTGATCTGATCTTTATGATTTCTTTCCTTCTGCTAACTATGGGGTTTTTTTGTTCTTCTTTCTCTAATTACTTTAGGTGCAAGGTTAGGTTGTTTATTCGAGATGTTTCCTGTTTCTTGAGGTAGGATTGTATTGCTATAAACTTCCCTCTTAGAAATGCTTTTGCTGCATCCCATAGGTTTTGGGTCGTTGTGTCTGCATTGTGATTTGTTTCTAGGTATTTTTTGATTTCCTCTTTGATTTCTTCAGTGATCAGTTCGTTATTAAGTAGTGTATTGCTTAGCCTCCATGTGTTTGTATTTTTTAGAGATCTTTTCCTGTAATTGATATCTAGTCTCATAGCATTGTGGTCGGAAAAGATACTTGATACAATTTCAATATTCTTAAATTTACCAAGGTTTGACTTGCGACCCAAGATATGATCTATCCTGGAGAATGTTCCATGAGCACTTGAGAAAAATGTGTATTCTGGTGTTTTTGGATGGAATGTCCTATAAATATCAATTAAGTTCATCTTGTTTAATGTATCATTTAAAGCTTGTGTTTCCTTATTTAGTTTCACTGTGGATGATCTGTCCATTGGTGAAAGTGGGGTGTTAAAGTCCCCTACTATGATTATGTTACTGTCGATTTCCCCTTTTATGGCTCTTAGTAGTTGCCTTATGTATTGAGGTGCTCCTGTGTTGGGTGCATAAGTACTTACAATTGTTATATCTTCTTCTTGGATCGACCCCTTGATCATGATGTAGTGTCCTTCTTTGTCTCTTCTAATCGTCTTTATTTTAAGGTCTGTTTTGTCTGATATGAGAATTGCTACTCCAGCTTTCTTTTGGTTTCCGTTTGCATGGAATATCTTTTTCCATCTCCGTACTTTCAGTCTGTGTGTGTCTCTAGGTCTGAAGTGGGTCTCTTGTAGACAGCCTATATATGGGTCTTGTTTTTGTATCCATTCAGCCAGTCTGTGTCTTTTGGTGGGAGCATTTAATCCGTTTACATTTAAGGTGATTATCGATATGTATGTTCCTATTCCCATTTTCTTAATTGTTTTGGGTTTGTTATTGTTGGTCTTTTCCTTCTCTTGTGTTTCTTGCCTAGAGAAGTTCCTTTAGCATTTGTTGTAAAGCTGGTTTGGTGGTGCTGAACTCTCTCAGCTTTTGCTTGTCTGTAAAGGTCCTAATTTCTCCATCAAATCTGAATGAGATTCTTGCTGGGTAGAGTAATCTTGGTTGCAGGTGTTTCTCCTTCATCACTTTAAAAATGTCCTGCCAGTCCCTTCTGGCTTGAAGAGTTTCTGCTGAAAAGTCAGCTGTTAACCTTATGGGGATTTCCCTGTATGTTATTCGCTGCTTTTCCCTTACTGCTTTTATTATTTTTCCTTTGTATTTAATTTTTGATAGTTTGATTAATATGTGTCTTGGCGTGTTTCTCCTTGGATTTATCCTGTATGGGACTCTCTGGGCTTCCTGCACTTGATTAACTATTTCCTTTCCCATAGTAGGGAAGTTTTCAACTATAATCTCTTCAAATATTTTCTGTCCCTTTCTTTTTCTCTTCTTCTTCTGGGACCCCTATAATTCGAATGTTGGTGCGTTTAATATTGTCCCAGAGGTCTCTGAGACTGTCCTCAGTTCTTTTCATTCTTTTTTCTTTATTGTGCTCTGCAGTAGTTATTTCCACTATTTTATCTTCCAAGTCACTTATCCATTCTTCTGCCTCCATTATTCTGCTATTGATCCCATCTAGAGTATTTTTAATTTCATTTGTTGTGTTGTTCATCATTGCTTGTTTCAACCTTAGTTCTTCTAGGTCCCTCTTAAATGTTTCTTGCATTTTATCTATTCTATTTCCAAGATTTTGGATCATCTTTACTCTCATTATTCTGAATTCTTTTTCAGGTAGACTGCCCATTTCCTCTTCATTTGTTAGTTCTGGAGGGTTTTTATCTTGCTCCTTCATCTGCTGTGTGTTTTTCTGTCTTCTCATTGTGCTTATCTTACTGTGTTTGGGGTCTCCTTTTTGCAGGCTGCAGGGTCGTAGTTCCCATTGTTTTTGGTGTCTGTCCCCAGTGGCTAAAGTTGGTTCAGTGGGTTGTGTAGGCTTCCTGGTGGAGTGGACTAGTGCCTGTGTTCCAGTGGATGAGGCTGGATCTCGTCTTTCTGGTGGGCAGGTCCACGTCTGGTGGTGTGTTTTGGGGTGTCTGTGGACTTATTATGATTTTAGGTACCCTCTCTGCTAATGGGTGCGGTTGTGTTCCTGTCTTGCTAGTTGTTTGGCACAGGGTGTCCAGCACTGTAGCTTGCTGGTCATTGAGTGAAGCTGGGTGCTGGTGTTGAGATGGAGATCTCTGGGAGATTTTCGCCATTTGATATTATGTGGAGCTGGGAAGTCTCTTGTGGACCAGTATCTTGAAGTTGGCTCTCCCACCTCAGAGGCACAGCACTGACTCCTGGCTTCAGCACCAAGAGCCTTTCTTTTCTATCCGACACCAGGCGGACTTTGCCAGCACTCTATCGGCCACAAGACAAATCGAAAAGTGAAGTCTTAACCACTCAGCCCCAGTGAAGTCCCTGGGTCCTTTCTCTTTAACAAGTATTCACTAAGCACCTGCCTTGTGCCAGGCAGTAAAGAAGAGAGACAAAGAACCTGCCCTCAAGAATATTCCAGTGTGGGAGACAAATAATAAACAAGTAAGCAAATAAATGAGATACTTTCATACTGTAGCCAGAGCTATGAGGGAAATAATACACAGTGAGCTGAGATGGGAAACAGATGGGTTGAACCTGCTTTAGATAAGTTGGTCAAAAAAGGCCTTGGAGGAGACGACCGAAAAGCTATTGAGAAGGGAGAATCAATTATACTTATTAATGAGTAAATGTGGAAAATAAAGAAGAAAAAGAAATCAAAGATAACACAAAGGTTTCAAAACGAATAACTAGCAGAAAATAGCGCCATCCACATCTATAACAGATATAAAGTAGGTCTACGTTCTCTGGCAAACTATAAATTCATTTTGCCCCTCTTTTTGTAAGTTAAATATTGTTGAAACACAGACACTCTCATTCATTTATTTGTTGTCTATGGCTGCACTCAGCCTACAAAGCAGAGTCGTACAGTTTCAACAAAGACTGTGTGGCTTGCAAAGCGCAAAATACTTCCTAATTAGCTCGTCACAGAAAAAGTTTACTGATCCCTCCTCTCTGGCATGTTGCCATAGCATCATGATATAGAGAACTAAGGGGTGGTCCATTTCCTCTAGGAAGGTTTTGGTAGCTAGTGTGATCATCTGCTCAACTAACCTTTCCCATCCTTAAATGGGTTGGAGGAAAATTCACACTCAACCGTAATCAATACTCAGGGTGTAGGGCAATTCGACTTTCTCACCCCTTGAATAAACATGTTCAAGAACAGTTAGCAATGCCTATGTCAGTGATGAAGAAACCAGCAGAAAAGGAAGCTCCACCCCCTGGCCAGGGGCCGAACCCAGAGTGCATTTATACATGACCCAGCGACTTCTGGTTCTCTGCTTGCTACGTATTTCTTACATCCCCACCCCCATGTTGTCCTGTTGACTCTAGTTGCTAATAACACCTAATTCACCCAACAACATCTATGTCAGAGAAAATGATTGGGATCAGAGAACCCTCTCCATCTCCCACCTGGCAGCCTCTGAGGAAGGCTGTACCACTGTCTGCAAGTTGACTCCCTTGAAGCCTTACCTCCCAGAGAAGGAACAAGTGTTAGCCTCACCAGGGTCACAGTTGCAGGCAAATCTGCTGACACCCTGTGTCATCTACAAAGTAACTGGTTGCAAAGCTGCATTAACATTAGCCCCAAGGCCAGCTGATGTTTGAATAGAAAGTAATTTATTTCAAAATAAGATTGTGTCCACAAGATTATGCCTGTCCCTATTTTAAGAGTTGAATCTAATAAATAGCACAGTCTGCTCAGGGATCATTTGCTTTACCCACTCCCCCTCCACGTTACTATTTGTTTGTATCTGTTTTTTCTGTGTTACTGTTTTTGGCTGTGCTTTTAGCCACAGGGTTGAGTCTAAGAACGGGCAGATATGGACTCAAGAAAGATAGATGATGGTTTAAATTTATTCTCTCTGGATGAAGAGCAAAACAACCTCTGTTCAAAGGGCACTCAAAGCTTGTTAGCTGACTGCGGATTTTGAGCAACAGTCCCCCTGCCCAAAACATGACAAATTTATAGGATCCTAGTCATCATGTTCACTCTTAGAATAAACTCTCATCTGGGTGATCGTGAATTCATAAATTTTAGAGCAAAATAACTGTGAGATTGGTAATCATGTGAGAGCACACTGGATGTGTGTATTAAACGATCTGGTATAAACTTGAGCTGTAACCCCTACTCTCTGTATCCCCCGACCCCATCTAGAATTCGATTTCCTATTTGGAAAAAGAAAGGACTGCACTGATTCCACGAAGGACTAGGAACATGAATAAAAGGAAACCTCATTCAAAATGGAGTCAGGAAACCCTAAAGGGGGAGGCACTCAGGCAGGTACTACTCCAGCAGAAAGAAGAAAGATTTTCTCCTCACCCAGTGACGACCCAGCCAATGAGAATTCGCTGCAACTCAGCCAATGAGAAGCCACCACAACCCCGAACTCTCCTGTCTTCTAAACACCACCCCCAGCTTCCTCCTTTCCTCTATAAATGAGGTGTGAGAAAAATTAACAAAAACAAAAGGGTGATTGTGCTGACACAAACAAAAAATGCTCCTCACCTTTGTTCTCTGGACTTGCCCATGGTTTGCCATAGTTTGCATGTCCCAAATTGCAATTCCTCTACTATTCCCAAATAGCCTCCACGCTGCTGGCTAAACCACTTACCTTTCTGTTTTAAAGGTTGACAGTACCTTCCAGCACTAAAAGTCTGTGGATCTCCATCTGTTCTAGTTTAACCCCTTACTTTATAGATGCAAAAACTGACACACAAAGGTGAACTCTAAGACAGCTAGTTAATGGTGTAGGTGACTTTGGAATCAAAGTCTCTTATGTTTTGTTTTAAAGTAACTGTACGCATGTGTGTGTGTGCGTGCGTGTGTGTGTGTGTGTGTGTGTGTGTGTGTGTGTAGGTGTTCTGCAGAGCTCAGAATCATAAGAATGCAATATTCCTGGCTCTGAGCCTAACTCTGTGTGAATTTCTGCATCTTTCTATTCTTAGAATTTCTGTTCTTAGAACAAAAGGGACCATAGAGATTGTGCAGTGGCCCCCTACTCAATTTATAGGCAAGAACTTACTTACAAGACACCGCAACTGGAACACGAGAGGAGCTGGGACACATCTTAGGCCCTCGAACACCAGAGGACTTGAACAATGGTGTGATTTGCTTTGACTTTCAAACCGAGTGGTATTTCTCATATTTCCTTAGCAATGAATGACATGCCAAAAAAAGCTAGTAATTCAATGTCATTTGTTGTTTTTTTTCGAATTAAAAATCATTTCCCAGGAGTCACTAACTGCTCAGTATAAGGACTTTATTGTGGCATGATTTTAATTTTACTGTGGCAGTAAGGATTATACCAAGTTCCCCTTTACCTCAGAAGGCTTGGAATGGAAAATTCTCCTTGTGGAAGTACGTATTTGTTGGATAATTTTTAAATAAAATTGTGCTTCTAAATAGCACTGGTCTCCATCACATGAGGCATTTCATCAAGAAGATAACCACTTAGTAAATTTGTTCTGAAATGCAAAAGTACTTTTACAAATTTTATTCAGCGACAAAGGAAATCCTGTGACCAAACAATATGAATCCAGCCTATTTATCTGTGATACTGTTTTGGCACTGTGCATAATTAAAATCAAAATGTCACTGCCCCAGAAATAAATTAAATGTTCAATAGAAGATCAATTAAACACATTATGACACATTCATAAAATGGAAGGCTATCCATTTAAAAATGTGTTTCAGAAAAATATATATATTTGTATAACTTATAATATTCATTATTAATTAAAACACAGGTTACAAACTGTTTGTACGCTATGATCCCCATTTCATAAATCTGTGTGTGTAAAATTCTAAAAATGAACTACATCAGAAATTTAAGTAAATTTTGAGCCAAATGTTTTTGTTGAAAAGTTGTCTTAACATGAGACTGTTATTCTTTTTTCTTTATCTGGACAAATTCTTTCCTGTCATACTCCTTCCCCATTTAACTTCCACCCACTCTACAAAAGCCACCATTTCCCATCAGAACTGATAAGAATTTAAAACTATATCATTCCATTTCTTTTTACACTTAAAAGCTTCATGGTTCAATTACAGTAAGAAAATCTGGGAGACTAAAATCTAGAGCCAGGCCTAGGAGTTAAGTCTCTTCTCTCCAGTTTGTTTTTCCACTTAATGAGGAAGCATGCTGTTCTGATGCTATAAAAAGTGATTCAGTATGAATCTAGTCTCCAAATGCTGTAAATCATAGATATTGCAACTTCAAAGCCAAAGTTACTTCCTTGTGTAACTGGAAAAGAGGAAACCTACACACGCCTTTCTCAATTCCTGCCCCCAGGGCTATTTTGTACTGATCGCAATTGCCTACGAAAGGAAGAAAAACACAGTGTCAAGGCTTTGGCCTCTTCTCTGTGCTGCTACCAAGAAAAAGCTTTGTGATGGGCCCTGATTTCTTGTGCGGGTGGGTTTGGGGCCCTATCTGGGTCCAGGGAGGCAGGTAGGGTGAAGAGTGACACTGAACTACTTAACAGTAATAAGGCCCTGTCCTGATACTGTGGTAAACACTGTGGGCCACTTGCCTAGTTCTGCCCAGATGGACTTTCCTGGGCTTCTACACCCACTACCCGGCTGCTAGGAATGTTGGCTGCTAACAGTTCACGCCTACTCCGCTTCTCCAAGCTCCCTCCTGGCCAGAGCCAGGAGTTAAGTCTCTTCTCTCCTCCCACCAGAGCCCGCAGCCCTCGTCTGATCCAGGCTACAGAAATATAGCCCCCCCGACCCCCGGGCTTCCCTGGTGGTGCAGTGGTTGAGAGTCCGCCTGCCAATGCAGGGGACACAGGTTCGTGCCCGGGTCCGGGAGGATGCCACATGCCGCGCAGCGGCTGGGCCCGTGAGCCATGGCCGCTGAGCCTGCACGTCCAGAGCCTGTGCTCCGCAACGGGAGAGGCCACAGCAGTGAGAGGCCCGCGTACCGCAAGAAAAAAAAACATAGCCCCTGATCTCAAGGAAGGACCACTTTTCAGAGCCCAGTCCCACCATCCCCAAGGCACACCCTCGCTCCCCCCACACCACGGGGCCGGCGCCAGACTTTACCATCGATCACATCCTTCCCGGTTCCATCCCTCCTCAATCCTCCTTCCCTCAGTCTCTGAGAGCTTTCTCCCAAAGGGCTGACCCTCCACAGATCACAGGAACCCCATCCCTGCCTCAAGCTCTGCCTCTAGGGAGTCTGTCCTAAGACAGATAATCTGGCTTGAGGAAAAATGATTTTATTTCCTGAAGGAGTTCCTGGCCTCCTGTAGCAGATGGTCAGCAGGGACCCAGGGCTCCCATGGTGGGGCTTCCATAGGGCTCTCCAGGCTGGCTGGCACTGTATCTGGATCTCACTGTATCTGAGAACCAGTGTTTATCTTTGCATCTGTGCATCTGAACGTCTCCATGTCTGTGGAGGGCTGTGGCTGGCCCCCTAGCTACCTGCTGCTGCTGAAGACAGATCATCCTTCTGTCTTGCTCACTTGGAGGCCCTGGTGTTGAATGCCAAAGGCCGGGCTGCAGGATTTGGCAGAAACCCCATCAGGGTAGCAACCTAAAATGAGCAACACCCGGGCTTCCCTGCTGGCACAGTGATTAAGAATCCGCTTGCCGATGCAGGGGACGTGGGTTCGAACCCTGGTCCGGGAAGATCCCACGTGCTGCGGAGAAGCTGAGCCCCTGTGCCACAAGTACTGAGCCTGTGCTCTAGAGCCCATGAGCCACAACTACTTAGCCCACGCACCACAACTACTGAAGCCCCCGCATCTAGAGCCCATGCTCTGCAACAAGAGAAGCCACTGCAATGAGAAGCCCACGCACCGCAACGAAGAGTAGCCCCCGCTCACCACAACTAGAGAAAGCCTGCGTGCAGCGATGAAGACCCAACGCAGCCAAAAATAATAAATAAATGTATATAAGTAAATAAATTAATTAATTAAGTAAAATGAGCCACACCCATCACTGTGTCCCCGATGGTCACCTACAGCAGGAATGGCTCCCAGGGCAAGACTACCCCTGGGAAGGGGCTGGGAGTTCTTAGGGAAAGATGGACAAAGATTCTGTGTATTGTGGAATATTCCTCAAATGCCACAGACAATCCGAACTCCACTCTTTCGCTTATCTAGTCCCTCCTTCCTTCGGCTTCTCTAAATCCTACACACCCTTCAAGGCCCTACTGTGTCCTAAGTCCTCCTTGCTCTACATCCTCCCAAACCCTCCTGGCCACTGGAATCTCCCCTCTCGCACTTTACACAATTTTTGTTGCCTAGGCCGTTCTTTCAGCATCTCACATATATCATCATGCACTGTCCCTGATAGCTTCGTGTTGACGTCTCTTCTCTCCAACTTATTTGAAAAGCCCTCGAGGGCTTCCCTGGTGGTGCAGTGGTTGAGAGTCCGCCTGCCGAGGCAGGGGACGCGGGTTCGTGCCCCGGTCTGGGAGGATCCCACATGCCGCAGAGCGGCTGGGCCCGTGAGCCATGGCCGCTGAGCCTGCGTGTCCGGAGCCTGTGCTCCCGCAATGGGAGAGGCCACAACAGTGAGAGGCCCACGTACCACCAAAAAACAAAAA
The DNA here is from genome assembly GCA_004363435.1 of Platanista minor. NCBI lineage: Eukaryota > Metazoa > Chordata > Mammalia > Artiodactyla > Platanistidae > Platanista > Platanista minor. The sequence goes on along the minus strand of RJWK010045162.1, from coordinate 9,104 downwards.
AACAAACAAAAAAAAGAAAAGCCCTCGAGGCTAAGGACAATGCCTTATACGGACTCTCCCTAAACGGTATGTACATGACAGATACTACTAAATAAATATTGATTAGTGATGTTGACACGTATACTCATTGGAGAGCTTGCGAAATGATGTGTCTTCATGTGGACGACAGGATTTTGTGAGTTCTGGTAATTAAGATCTTTTCCTGCCCTAAGGGATTACCAAATGATCGCAGGGATTGGAGAGAAGTTAGCATTCTGTTGGAAGCAGAGATAATAAAATTTAAGTCCAAAGTGGGCTCAGTTCTTACAAGTAGCCCCCTGCTCACGCTGCCCCCTTGGGCAAGAGAGGATGATCTGGGCTGTCTGGAGATTAGGGGAGAAATGCCGTGTTTGTAAGGAGAGGCCACTCTCTTCCATTTAACATCCCTTTTTGGGACTGATTTGTGTCTCAAAAACTAAGGTCTAAGTTCAAGAAGAGAGATGTGTTTTGAAGTTTTTGTGTAACTGAGAGATGGTGACAGTGGTACTTTTGTTCCCCAGTTGGATGTCCTCTGAGCCACCAGAATGGCCAACTGGTCTCAGTGCCAACAGAGCTCAGGGGAAAACAAGCAGAGAAGGGCCAAGAACTGCCCAGATACACGGCATGGTACCTATCTGAGCCCTGAGGCTCCAGAATCAGGACTACAGAGGATAGATTGGGGTCAGGGTGGGTCCACAGGGTCCTGCCCTCCTCACATGAATGCTGAGTGCAACTATCAACTAGAAGTCAGCAACAGTGGTAGCCAGGTCCCAGAAGAGACCACCATTACTTAGAAAAGTTCCTTGGGATTGAGTCCCTTATCAGCAGATTGGGAGGGCCTCGGGAGACAAACTGCTACAGCAATTATGATGAACGACAGAAAACAAGCAGCATCCTCCCATCCCTGACACGGGGCTGTCACGTCCCCAAGTCCCCAGAGCCATCCTGCCCCTTCACCACCCTGGAGGAACAAGCAGGGGGCAGGAGGGGAGAGCAGAGGAGAGGCAGTAGGAGCACGCTCAGTTGAATACGAGATTAGAGTTTGTAAAAGGACAAGATGATTAAAACATAATAAACTTACTGTATAGCACAGAACTCTACTCAATATTCTGTAATAACCTATATGGGAAAAGAATCTGGAAAAGAATGGATATGTGTATATGTACAACTGAGTCACTTTGCTGTACACCTGAAACTAACACAACATTGTAAATCAACTCGACTCCGATTTAAAAAATAAATAAATAAATAACCCAAACTGACTACATAATTTTCAGGGTCCAATGCAAAATGAAAATGTGAGGCTCCTTGTTTAAAAAGCAAGAAACATCACCCTTAAAAAAGTACTAAAATTCAAAGCTTTTGCCTTTCATCCATGGTCTCTCAACCCCTCATGGAGTTTTTGTTGTTTATTTATTTGTTTTTTTCTTTTGTTGTACGCGGGCCTCTCACTGTTGTGGCCTCTCCCGTTGCAGAGCACAGGCTCCGGACACACAGGCTCAGCGGCCATGGCTCACGGGCCCAGCCTGCTCCGCGGCATGTAGGATCTTCCCGGACCGGGGCACGAACCCGCGTCCCCTGCATCGGCAGGCGGACTCTCAACCACTGAGCCACCAGGGAAGCCCCATGGAGTTTTTTTATTCCTATTTAATGTCATTCTTCCTCAAGCACAGGGACCGTCACAGGCCAAGTGAGGACCCTCATGAGCTCCAGGAGCCCAAACGGGCTACAGGTTGCACTTGGGCCTAACAGCCCCCAGGTTCCCCTTCCCAGGGGACATGTGTACTGAGCGGTGCTGCACCCTCAGTGCTGGCATCTGGGTTGGGAGTGGGTCAGAGGCTCACCCAGCCCGTGTTTCCCACCACGGGGCCTGGCACCTGTGCCCCACATGGGGGCCCTGGGCTGTGCGACCCCTCCCGGGCCCCCTGGGGACAGGCAGCAGCCATCATTGGCTAGTGGCAGGAAGGGGAGTATTTCTGTAGGGCTCTGAGGCTGGAGGGGGTGAGAGTGGTGGCAGAAGGTCTTCCACATGGGGCTGAAGCTCCAAAGCCCTGGGATGCCTTGTCCCATCAGACTTACAAGTACGAATCCAAAGACGACATTACTAAGAATGTCAAATGGCAAGTGCAGAGCATTCAACTGCAAGCCCAGGGCCCTTCTGAGATCAGGGTCCCCAGTGGCTGCACCAGCCCTGCCCACAGCCCAGGAAGCTGGCCTGGAGAGCAACTGAAATAAGACTGTTAACACCAAAACTGACAGAAAAGGCACTGACTCGGCCTGAGATGTTGGTAAAGGAACCTGTCACCAGAAGGAAAGGCTGGTTGAAGAGGGCACCGTTGGTAGTAGTCTGGGGGGCAAAGAATCCTATTTATCCCTCAAGGAAGTGAGACTCCTCAGTCAAATCAGTAACACGTGTATTTCCCCAAAGCAGGTTTTAACGTGTAGTAACTTTATTCTCCCCTTTCTTCCACTCCTTTTCCATTTGCTGCCAAGCTCTGCTATTTTTTCTTTTAAACACTCTGTGATTCTTCATGCCTCCCCACCCCAAACACGTGCCCCAAGTGCGCACGCTGGATGAGACCAGCCTTGATGAGGCCACCAGGTACCCAAATCATCCCCGTGCAAGCCCGCACTCCACTGCCCAGATCTGTGCTCCAGCAGTTAAGGCAGCTCCTGCCTCGCCCCTTGCTAGATTCTTCACCTCAGGCCGCTTACTTAGCCCTTCCATGTCTCATGTTCCTCATCTCACAAGGTTGTTTGAGGATTCAGTAAGGTGATGCATATAAACCTCTTCACATATCTAAGCAGGCAGACTCCTCTCTGCAAGGATAGAATTTAGTATCGTTCAGGGACTTTCCTGAAGCACAGAACGCCTGCACCTAACAGATGGTTTCCCGAGCAGGGCTGCCTACAAAGAGTCAGTCTCATCCCTCTTATATGGGAACATAATGTTTACCCATTACGGAGACTTTGGGCTGGGGCCCAGAGGTGCTGTAACTGGCCGGAGGAGGACCTTAAAAGGGCAAGAATGGAGAAGCCCAGGACAGAGATAAAATCAGAATTATAAACAATGAAGCACTTTAATGATGACCCCAATATTAAAAAGTCTGAGTGCCGTACAGAGTTGTGCTTAGAAGAGGGGTTTTCTCTTTTTGCTTCCTAGAGTATTCAACAGAAGTTTTTCTTTTACGGACATTCTTCACACTACGGACGCTCGATAAATGTGCGTTTTAACACATGTATTTGGAGTTACAGAGGGGTATAACAAAAAACCAAAAGTCAGTAAATCAATGCTTTTTTATGAGTTTGAAGGAGGCTTGTAAATTCGTTCAAGGTTGTTACTCGATGGTTGTGGCTATTTAGGGTGAGTGAGGATAAGTAACTTGCCCAAACTGGGTGACAACAGGAGCAGCTAGAAGCAAGTCTGCTGCCTCGAAGACAGTACATGTCCAGTACCCACGAGGTGTCAGTCCCTGCAGATAATCATTTGACATATAATGGTTAAATTTACACAAACAGCAGCTAAAGGTGACCTTCTCCTGGGTGCCTGGCCTGAAACCCTTTTACCTACAGAAATAAGGAGGATTATATAGGGTTGCTTTATGCTACTAACTTGGGGGAATTTTGTTACACAGAATTAGATAAGCAAAACAGACATTTAAATGACACTGGTAATAAATAACCATTTTAATAATCACGTGTGGGTTTTCTGTTCTTACCATTGCATCCGACCATCTTTACGGGTAATACACAAAATTGACATTTTTGCTAAAACTGATACTATTCCTTTTACTAGAAGGCATTGCAGAATACAAGGCCTGAAGAATTAGCTTCTGTTTTAATTTCATCATTAACTATCTTTTGAATAATCACTGCCTTGCTCTGAACTAGCCTTTGTGCTAAGCAGTTTACATATATCATCTCAGGACACACGTCTTAGACACACCTCACTGATATGTACGAAGGCCATAAATCTCATTTAAAGGTTGACAACACCTCTGGAAGGTTAGTGTTACCATTACCCTGACTCCACGAATGAGGACATTGAGGTAAAGAGGTGTTGATTTCCCTAAGGTCACACATCAGCACCAGGAACTGAATCCAGTTATGACTGATTCTTTGTCAGATACAGGCTCCCTCTAATTTTGACCTCAGGCCACCCAGTGAAGTCCTCTAAAGCTCAGTTTGGTCGTTTGTAAAGTGAAGGGATTGTAAGGACTCTGCCTGCCTCATAAGGACCATGTAAGAAAACAGGTGAAGTTGTTCCTTATAAACAAATCTATAAATAGTTAGCACTTAAATTCAACTAAGTTTAGAATTCTACTTTTCAGAAGGGCTCCCAATTACTAGATATTTAATCCGCTATTGTTTCCGACCTATTTGTTACAAAGTCCACAAAAACAAATTAACTTCAAAGATCTATGTGCTTTGTTTAAATGAATTTGGAGGAAAGTGCTATTTCTTGAAGCATGATTGCAAAGCATCTTTAGTTTCTGATGAAACCTTTCATTATTCAAACCCTCTGGAGACAAGAAATAATCCAGAGCAGTAGTTTTCAATCTTTTCTCTTTGGGGACCTAGGGGTTCTTCCCGCACAGCTGTTCTCTTTAAATCTATTTTTTCTATCTAGTATAGGAGGAAATAGTATATGTGCTTTCGTTTCTGGGGAGAGAGGTGATAGTTTTTATTAGATGCGTAGAAGAATTCAAGACTCAGAAAAGGTCAAGAGCCACTATCCTAGAACATAAATAGAAAAGAAAGAAACGTGAAATGTCATCTCCAACTATCCAACTGAAAATTAAACCTGCCCGGCCTGTGCTGGAACCTTCAGAAACAGTGCGTGCCCCTCCCCCAGGCCTCCAATTTTGTCTCTGGGGGATTCAGATATTTGGAAAGAAATCATTTTCTTGCAAGTTCGAGCCACCCTTGGTCTGAATTCCAGTACCTACAACACTTGGTCCGAATTTCACCACTTGGCATTTACAAGGCTAAACTCTTCTCATCCTTAAAATATTTGAAGGCAAGTATCATGCTCTCCTCTCTTCCTTCCGAATCCCTCCAGCTTTCTCAAAAGAGAGCCTCGCAAGAGTACAGCATACGCTGTGTATTACCAAGTCTATGCTACCACGGGGGCCTGTCATCGTGCGCCTTCTAGGCCCCGGGTCTCTATTAACACAGCATACAGCTGAATGTGCTTTAACAACTCTATGGCTTTGAACCTGGCATTCTGGCATTCTACGTATAAAAACCTGACATTTCCCCAAACTCCTCCCTACCTAGCTACCTCGATAAATGAATGAATGAAGGAACACAAATTAAAAGAGCTTGAGGATCTAGGGTCAGCAAAGAGGGTTTTAGATAAATAAGGAAATGGCTATTTTAATCTCACAGCCCTCAAGTCAAAAAATGGAATAGACACATGGGTATCGGGGAGGGTCTGGTTGTGGTAGTGCGGATTCAGGTTGGAAAAAGGAGATGTGGGGATTCTCAAAGGACCATGTAAGAAGAAACTTTCCATGACTCATCTAGACATATCGTAATTTTGAAAAAGGAGTCTTGACCAGTACCCACGTCCCCACCCCCTCACACATACACATACACTCACCTTAACACCTCCACGTAACAGAACACAATACTGAGGAGCTTAAATGTATCCCTCTTTGTGAGTCAAAACAGAATGCTTTAAATATAAGGAACAAATAAGGAACAAGAGATCAACTCAGCTTACGGATGACAAATAGTAACGATATTGTGCTTTTATAAAACTCTGAAATAAAACTTTAGGCAATATGTATTCCGTCTCCTTGAAAATTTTTAAATTAGATTTTAAATTAATGTTAATTAAAAGTGGGACTTCCCTGGCAGTCCAATGGTTAAGACTTTGCCTTTCAATGCAGGGGGTGAGGGTTCGATCCCTGGTTGGGGAGCTAAGATCCCACATGCCTCAGTCCAAAAAAACAAAACATAAAACAGAAGCCATATTGTGACAAACTCAATAGAGACTTAAAAAATAATAATAAAAATTTTTTACATTTTTAAAAATATTAATATACCCTCAAGGTTCCTTTCAATTGTATCTTAATCAAGCTGTTCTATCTTCTTTTCCCTTCTAAGGTGGATTCATTTTTCCTCCTCTTCCCATTTCCCTGGTATTACAGTGATTTGAGGAACACATCAAGTTCATGACCACCTCTTGCTTCATGTAATTCTGCCTTGTTCTGTGTCTTTTTCCCACAGGCCAAAAAGGAATTCATGAACTATTTCCCTTTGACATAGTTTTACTAAAAAATTTAATTGCCTAGTTGGCCCTGTTGCCAGAAGTGCGTTCCACACCAGAAATCTTAGTGCCATTGTTCAGAGACCAGAGAGCCATAGCCACCTAGCGACTCCAGCAAAGAAGCTGACGGCCCCAGACACTTGTCATCTGCAAGCTGGCCACCACTTCTGCCATAACCCAACTGACCGCTTCCTATGATTCGGTTTGTGGGCTTTTAATTTCACTTATTTTGAATAGGTAATATCGTCACATGGCAAAAAAGACAAAAAAGGACCTAAATCTTGTCCCCAGCCACTGAGATTCCCTGTCTTAGAAGCAACCAGTGTTCTTGTGTTTCCTCACAGACACATTTTCTGCCTATACAAGCACATACATCATCTTCACACAAATACTAGGACTGTGTACACACTCTCTTGCACCTTGCCTTCCTACATTTAACTACTGGATATCATACTTCATGATGAGACAGGAAAAGCAATGGAGGGCGGTATCCCAGAAACCAGGTAAAGAGCTTCAAGGAGGAGTGTGCGCTCGGCAGTGTGAAATGCTTCAGTGAGATAAGGAGTGAGGACTGACCACTGGGTTTGGCAAAAAGGAGGCCATTTATGACTTTGGCAAGAGCTCTGACTAGGGAATGGTGGAGGCAATACCTGACTGCAGTGGATTCCAGAGCGAACGGAGAAAAGCAGGTGTAGACAGCTCTGTGAGACAGATTCGCCACAGACAACTCTTAAGGAGTGTTGCTGAGAAGCGGAAGAGTATCAAGGCTGTAGCTGGGGTCATGAGAGGGATTTTTGTTTGTTTTTTGTTTTTTGTTTTTGCGGTACGCGGGCCTCGCACTGCTGTGGCCTCTCCCGTTGCGGAGCACAGGCTCCGGACGCGCAGGCTCAGCGGCCATGGCTCACGGGCCCAGCCGCTCCGCGGCATGTGGGATCCTCCCGGACCGGGGCACGAACCCGCGTCCCCTGCATCGGCAGGCGGACTCTCAACCACTGCGCCACCAGGGAAGCCCGAGAGGGATGTTTTTAAGATGGAAGAAATGAGGAATGACCCTTACAGGAGAGTAAGAAGGAGACAATTACAGGAACTCTGTCCCTAAGAAGGCGAGGGGAGGGGGTCCAGGGCACGTCAGGGAGGGCTGGCTTGTGATCGCGTGTATACGGCTCACCCAACACAATGGACAGGAAAGCAGGGCTGTGGGCGCAGACGCAGGGGAGGTGGGAGATGGGTGATGCGAGTGTGGGAACGTCGTCTGGCACTAGCTTCCCAACGTTCACTTTCAAAAGCAGTCAGGAGGGTAGGAGCGTCTTAGAGGAGAGTCTTCATCCAGAGGAGGAAGAGAACAAACAGATGGGTGAGCTAGAAACCCCAAAGGGCCCAAGTGAACTGAGTGTTAAGTTTGTGGTTGAGAACGTAAAGTGGTAGACTGGGACTTTGGGATTAGCAGATGCAAACTATTATATATCGGATGGATAAACAACAAGGTCCTACTGTGTAGCACAGGGAAGTATATTCAATATCCTGTGATAAACCATCATGGACAAGAATATGAGAAGGAATGTACATATATGTATAACTGAATCACTTTGCTGTACAGCAGAAATTAACACAACACAAGGCTGTAAATCAATTATACTTCCAAAAAAAAAAAAAAGAATGTAAAGTGAGGTCAGTCAGGATGTTTGTGTGTTTTTCTCACCCACGTCAATATATACATTCAGGTGAAGTGTTAGCTGTAACTGGGCTTGGTGTTTTGGAGGATGTGTACAGCAGGCAGTGTGATGGACAGAATAAGACAGTCGCTGAGATTCCCAGTCCCTGGTGTGGGCAAGGCCAGTGGATGTGACGATGTGATGGTTACGTTATGTTATGTAGCAAAGCCGAAGAGATTTTGCAGGTCCCTCATCAGATACTTAGAGTTCGTCAAAGGAGATTATCCCAGGTGAGCCAAGCTCCTCCAGCAAGCCTCCCGAGAAGGGTTAGGCCTTCGGTGAACTCAGAAGGGCTCTCCCGCTGGCTTTTCGGAAGCGAAGCACCATGAGTCCCGCAGCCGCCAGAGATGAACTCTGCGTGGGTTTGGAAGAGGATTCAGAAGGCAGCCCGCGGACGATTCTTGGCTGGTTGCAGGGTTGTGAGACCCCAGGAAAGGACTTGGCTGAGGGGTAATTGGACTCCCGACCCTTGGAAACTGTGTGATACCAAATAGCTGCTGTTCTGTGCCCCTAAGTCTGTGAGAATTTGTTATTGCAGCATAGAAAACTATATATGTATATGTATAACTGATTCACTTTGCTATATACCTAAAACTAACACAACATTGAAAATCAACTATACTCCAATAAAAATTTTTTAAAAAGGAAAAGAAAACTAATACAGGGGGGGAAAGAGGTCATGGAGCAAGAGGTGTAGATAAAGACTGATTATACAGTAAGTCCCCTACATACGAACGAGTTCCATTCAGAGAGCACATTTGTAGGTCCAAACTGTTCATAAGTTCGGCAAAGTTAGCCTAGGTACCCAACTAACACAACCGGTTATGTAGTACTGTACTGTAACAGGTTTATAATACTTTTCGCACAAATAATACATAAAAACACAAAAAATAAAGAAAACTTTTTTTTTTTTTTTTTTGCGGTACGCAGGCCTCTCACTGTTGTGGCCTCTCCTGTTGCGGAGCACAGGCTCCTGACGCGCAGGCTCAGCGGCCGTGGCTCACGGGCCCAGCCGCTCCGTGGCATGTGGGTTCTTCGCGGACCGTGGCACGAACCCGTGTCCCCTACATCGGCAGGCGGACTCTCCACCACTGCGC
>RJWK010045161.1:0-18125 GCA_004363435.1 Platanista minor | reverse complement strand
AAAAAAAAAAAAAAACCAGTATCTGTCCAATGCTGCATCACCCCATGCAAGAAGCCATGAAGAAGCAGGGGCACCGTATCATTGCCGTTATGCAGAGGAAATGGACATCGTGTTTACAGATGACCGTGTTAAATGGATTAAATCGTTGTCTGGGACCTGCACCTTCACCCTCTCTGCCCATGAGGGTACAGGTCACAGAACAGCAGTGACCCACAGGAGAAGGACCAGACCGGAGAACCAATCTTTCGTCAAAATCTCTTCCTCACCCTTGTCTTTAGCCCTCCACGTATGTTCTATTTGCTTCCTTTCCCATTTTTTTTCCATCCACACTCAAAACCAGGAAAAGCAATTCTTTCAAAGCCCAAGCGGACTTTCAATGTCACTTTCTCAGGGTCATCCGGTGCCATGCAACAAAGAATGAGGCACAGAACGAGCGACTCAAGATCACGAAATTCAGACCGCAGGGAAGAAGAGCAGTTGCCACAGGAAGACATGAAGAGGAGTCAGGCTCTAATCCCCTCATTAGAATTTGCAAGAAGTCTTATTATATATTTGCTCTACCTCATTTCCGAATTTTGGGGGGCAGCTTGAAAGAAATCAGGCTATATGCAAATAAGCTGCTTATTGCCAAACTGAAAGTTAAGAAGCCACATCATCCTATCTTATTTCCTGCATGCTACCGATGCTAACTGCTGTCAGAGAGGTTATCCAGAAGCAGCCACGCTCTACGCAGCAGTTTCCAACATGTGGCAGCCAGGTACGCAGGATGAGGATGGAGGGTAGGCAAAGAAAGCAAAAGGGAACAAGCAATCCATCAATACCTGTGTACCAGGCACCCCACATACCCATATTAACCATTATCGTGGTTAACCTTCCACCCACACAGCAGCACAGGGTAATCCCTGTGCTATTCGTTTATCCAGGAGCAAGCTGGTGCCCAAGGACAGATGACAGGATGAAAGGGCACCACCCGCATTGACCCTGGCTCTCCTCGCCCACTTCCAGGACTCTTCCATTCTGCCTGCTGAGCTGGTTTAAGTAAACACTTCACAGCTCAGGGTAAGTAAATTACACCTCAACTAAAAATATACAGAACTGAAACTAAATATGTAAACAAACACTCGATAAATTCTTTCACAGCTCCCGAAGGTGTTTTTTAACTACTGACTCTCCCAGGTTAAGAGTAAATTATTTCTATGCAGCAGAAACTAACACAACACCGTAAAGCAACTACACTCCAATAAAGATGTTAAAAAAAAAAAAAAAAGAGTAAATGATTTCTAATTGTCACTTCATGTAGAAATAGAAGAGTTGATCCTGCCAATTGAATTCACCCATCTATCAATTCAGTGACAGGATGTAAGCCAATCAGCCCCACATTATACATATATATAGATAGATAGATAGATAGATAGATAGATAGATAGATAGATAAAGTAACCTGCTGATGCATTGAACTGGTCCTGAGTCGAGCACACAAAGCTCCCCTAGATGCTGCCACAGCCAGAGACAAATCAAAGGTTACCTTGCTTCCCTGGGAGGATTACGACAAAAGTCTCTGGAAAATCTCTAATAAGAGGCAATCTGTGAGAGCAGGTTTGCAGAGGGACTGTGTGTAATCCAACTCACTCCCCACCATCCAGCAGTGCTGGGAGAAGGTGGGCATCCAATCGATGCTTCCTGACTAAATGAATGAACTCTGGCGAGTGTTTTCATCGTAATCGTCTTGCATGTTGTTAACATCCCTCATTTTGAAATTCACATTGCTCTCAATCATTCTATCTATGTATCTATCTATCTATTTATTTATTTATTTATGGCTGCATTGGGTCTTCATTGCTGCGCGCGGGCTTTCTCTAGTTGCGGTGAGCGGGGGCTACTCTTCGCTGCGGCGCGCGGGCTTCTCATTCCGGTGGTACCTCTTGTTGCAGAGCCCGGGCTCTAGGCGTGCAGGCTTCAGCAGTTGTGGCGCGTGGGCTCAGTAGCTGTGGCTCGCGGGCTCTAGAGCGCAGGCTCAGTAGTTGTGGCGCATGGGCTTAGCTGCTCTGCGGCATGTGGGATCTTCCGGGACCAGGGCTCGAATCCGTGTCTCCTGCATCGGCAGGTGGATTCTTATCCACTGAGCCACCCGGGAAGCCCTGCAATCATTCTTAGTTACCTTCATGTGTGTGTGTTTCACTCAGCATTAAGTGTCCTGGATACTATTTTTATCTGCTCGGCAACCTCATCTTCTCGTAACAGATGAGCCCCACGTCATCACAGACACAGACAGGTAAACACGCTTGGCTAATGGTGGTACCTCACCACTTTAGCTGCACTAAGTGGTCCAAAAGAAGTTGGCACCTAAACCAAGCTCTCCCTGAAAGTTTTTGTACTGGATCCAAGATGGGAGGTTCCCATCCTCCTCTAGTCATGGTCCTGTTAGCACAAAAGCCTTCAATTGCCACGTGGAATGAAGTGGTGTGATCATTTTAAAACATACCTCCAAAGAAAAGTGGTCTGCTTCCTCTCCCCTTGAAGGTGAGCTAACTTTGGTCACTTGCTTCAAATGAATAGGATGTAGCAGAATTGACACCACATAATTTTTTAGATTAGGTCTTAAAAGATGACAGAATCTCTAGGTCCATCCATGTTGCTGCAAATGGCATTATTTCATCCCTTTTCATGGCTGAGTAATATTCCATTGCCTATATATGTGTGTGTGTGTGTGTGTACACACGGACACACACTACATCTTCTTTATCCATTCCTCTGTTGATGGACACTTAGGTTGCCTCAATGTGTTGGCTATCGTTAACTAGTGGTGCTACGAACATTGGGGTGCATGTATCTTTTTGAATTTCTGGGTATATGCCCAGGAGTGGGATTGCGGGGTCATATGCTGACTCTATTTTTAGTTTTTGAAGGAAACTCCATACTGTTTTCCATAGTGAGTGTACCAATTTACATTCCCACCAACAGTGTAGGGGGGTTCCCTTTTCTCCACACGCTCTCCAGCATTTATTATCTGTAGACTTTTTAACCAGTGTGAGGTGATACTTCATTGTAAATGAACTGATTCACAAAACAGAAACAGACTCACAGACACAGAAAACAATCATATGGTTACCAAAGGGGAAAGGTGGGGGGAGGCATAAATTAGGAGTATGGGATTAACAGATACTCACTGTTATATATAAAACAGATAAACAACAAGCACCTACTGTAGAGCACAGGGAACTGTATCCAAAATCTTGTATAGAGGAAAAGAATCTGAAAAAGAATATATGTATACACACACACATATATACGTACATATATACATATAACTGAATCACTTTGCTGTACACCTGAAAGTAACACAGCATTATAAATCAACTATATTGATACTTCAATTAAAAGAAAAACTTTTTGAAGATGACAAAGCTTCCTTCAGCTGCCTCTCTTTCTCTCTCTCTCTCTCTGTCTCTCCCTACATTCACCATCACGTTGTGAGGAAGCCAAGCAGCCCCATGAGCCACAGCCCCTGCTGAGCCCCAGTTCACAGCCAGCACCAGCTGCCAGACTTGAAATCAAGCCTTCACATGAGATCACAGGCCCCACTTAATGCCAAATGGAGCAAAGAAGGGCTATCTCGACTGAGAGTTCCCCAAATTATAGATTTTTTGAGCACAGTATATGTTGTTGTTTTGATAAGCCACTAAGCTTGGGGGCAGTTTGTTACACAGCAACGGATAACAGGAAAAGGATTTTGGTGCCACACTGGTGCTGCTGTAACAAAGAACCAAACACGTGGTAATAGGTTTGGGGCTGGAGAGCTGTGTGGAAGTTGGAAGGGCCTTGAAGAGGCAGTTAGGAGAAGCATGAAGACTCTTGAGGAGGCTGCTGATGCAGAGGCAAAGGAAAGGAAGGAAAATATTATTGGAAACCGGAAAGTGCCTTGTTTAGCGGCTTTTTTATTTGAAAACTTTTAAGTTCTAGATTTATTTTGAAACCGACTTCCAAGGGACCACCTGGCTGCTTCTCACTCCCCATAGTATACCGTAAGAAGAGAGAAATAAGCCAAAGAAATAATTGCTACCATAAAGGAGCCAGAACTTACAGGGCTTGAAATTCAAATTATTTCTTATTCCCAGCCTTTCTGGATGACAAATGACACTAAGATTAAGAAACAGCTTCCAGGCAAAGATCAAATCCAGACTGCTGTCAGGAAAATATGGTCAAAAGATGAGGCTAAGGGCATAAACTGTAAAACCCTTCTTTTTTTTTTTTTTTTTTTGCGGTACGCGGGCCTCTCACTGTCGTGGCCTCTCCCGCTGCGGAGCACAGGCTCCGGACACGCAGGCTCAGCGGCCACGGCTCACGGGCCCAGCCGCTCCGCGGCACGTGGGATCTTCCCGGACCGGGGCACGGACCCGCGTCCCCCTGCATCGGCAGGCGGACTCCCAACCACTGCGCCACCAGGGAAGCCCTGTAAAACCCTTTTTAAGACCACAGAAAGATATAAGATAGCGCATCACAGACCCTTTCAAATAGTCGAACAGCCAATTAAGACTTCTGAGGAGCATTACCCTCTGCCCCTCCAAGCCTTAAAGGAAGCCTGAAAAAAGAGGCTTATCTTGAAGATATTTGTGGGTATAGCTTTTGTCTGATGGAGATTATAAATGGATTCATATAAAACCCAAAACGGGGACTTCCCTGGTGGCGTGGTGGTTGAGAGTCCGCCTGCCAATGCAGGGGACACAGGTTCGAGCCCTGGTCCAGGAAGATCCCACATGCCGCGGAGCAACTAAGCCCATGCACCACAACTACTGAAGCCCGCACACCTAGAGCCCCAGGCTCCGCAACAAAAGATCCCACATCAATGAGGAGGCTGCACACCACAAAAAAGAGTAGCCCCGGCTCACCACAACTAGGAAAAGCCCACATGCAGCAACAAAGACCCAAAAGCACCCAAAAATAAATAAATTTTTTAAAAAAATTTTTTAAAGAATTATGCCAAGTTGGAAAAGAAAAGAGAAAGTACAAAATGAAAAAAAAAAGGCATTTGGACCCCCAAACCTGTGTTGAGTGGGAAGCAGGCTACTTTTATGGAAAAGGAAGCATGACTCAGAGTGTAGGACCAAGAGCCCGGAGGTCAGAGCCTAGAAAATCATTTCCAGGCAGTAGGCCTAAACCCTAATCAAGGGACTGACCACAGGTGGATTCCAGAATTGCTATGCACCAGTGGCTGCTGGGTGCCTCCCACTTGCCCCTTTGCGAACAAGTATCTTTAGCAGTTATCCTATGCCGGTCCCACCATTGTAGGCTGGGGTCATGGGGGCTGACAGCCTATCTTATTAGTGCACAGGTGTTCAGATCATCCAGAGAAACTGAACTCAAGAAGCCATGCTCAAGGAATCACACCTGAGGAGCCTCACCTGCACCTGTACCTGAGTTAGACCTGTATTCATCAAGCCTGAGCCTGATGCCTTCATAAATGAGAACTCTGAGGGGTCTTGAGAGGGAATGAGTATATTTGGTACATGGAAAGAATGTCAAAGCATCTGAGAATAGAGGGAAGTCTGTGGTGGTTTAAACAGACGCCCACAAATTTACAATAGCCAGGATGTGGAAGCAACCTAAATGTCCATCAACAGAGGAATGGATAAAGAAGATGTGGCACATATATACAACGGAATATTACTCGGCCATAAAAAGGAACGAAATTGGGTCATTTGTAGAGACATGCATGGACCTAGATTGAGACTCTCATACAGAGTGAAGTAAGTCAGAAAAGAGAAAAATATTGTACATTAACGCATATGTGGAACCTGAAAAAACTGGTAGAGACGATCCTATTTACACAGCAGAAACAGACATACAGACGTAGAGAACAAACGTATGGCCACCTTGGGGGAAGCGAGGGGTGGGATGAATTGGGACATTGGGCTTGACATATACACACTCTTGATACTATGTATAAAATAGATAACTAGGGGCTTTTTTATGGTTGAAAGCTATAGTGGTCCATCTGTTTAGGTACTTTTTCACATTATTTTTGCCTCTTCCAACTTCCTGCAGCAGCCAGCATTCCTTGGCTTGTGGTCACATCACCTCCTCATCTTCTGTTTGTCTAATCTCCCTCTGCCTCACTCTCATTAGGACACGTGTTACGGCATTTAAGGCCCACCCAAATAATCCAGGATAATCTCCTCATCTCAAGATCCTTCACTTAATCATATCTGCAAAAACCCTTTTCCAAATAAGGTAATATCTACAAATTCCAGGGACTAAGACGTGGCTGTCTTTTAGAGGGGCCCATGTTTCAGCCTACCACATGAAGCAACAGATAAGTGAAACAAGTGGTTTGAGAGAATAAGTCAAACAACAGAAAGAAAAGTGAGGGTCCTAACACCCTTGATCCCCTGACCCCAGTCACCCCATCCTCTTTCCTTCTGGCACTAGTTTAAACTGGGTCTCTTCCTCTTGAAAGCAGAGGTCCTCATGCAAAACAAACAAACAAACAAACAAACAAATCTAATGTTAACTGAACTTTCACATATTTATATACATACCATTTATCCCAACTAAGCTAACATTCCTTGAGCGGAGGTCATCTCTTACACACGTGTTGGTTCACCACAGCCTGGAAAACCTGGCAAATATTCAGCAAATAGTTGTTGATGCGAAAGAGTGATGTACATGACGTACCGGCTTAAGAGCCAGGCTCTGCTCTTAACTTGCTGTGGAGTTTTGGACAAAACAAGATGCCCGTAACAGCCAGGCTCCTTTGTGCTCAGGGAAAGGAATAGTCAACTCACTTACTCAAGTCACAGAATTTCCCCTTTGTTTTAAACTTTTCTATCAAATGTCTACATATGACCACAGAGTGGTCAAACCAAAGTATTCAAACGTTTGTAGAAATACCTGTATGTGTTTAGTATTTAACTCTGCCCTAAGTCCATTAGGCCTCTCATTATGGGCTTAACTGTAGGCTCCCAGAATTTATATTTTGAAATCCTAACCTCCAAGACCTCAGAATGTGGCTGTATTTAGAGACAGGGTCTTCATAAAATGAAGTCATTAGGGTGGGCCTTAATCTAATATGACTGGTGTCCTTATAAGAGGAAGAGATTAGGACAGAGACACATACAAAGGGAAGACCGTGTGAGGACACAGGCAGAAGACGGCCATCTACACACCAAGGAGAGAGGCCTCAGAAGGAACCAACCCTGCCCACACCTTGATCTTGGACTTCCAGCCTCTAGAACTGTGAGAAGTAAATGTCTGTTGTTTAAGCCGCCCAGTCCTGTGGTGCTTTGTTATGGCAGCCCAAGTAACTAGCATATTCCTCCTGCTAAAGCAAAGTCAACCATTTGTACTGAAAAGAGAGTTTGGACTTGAAATCACTGTAGTGGGAAGATTCAGTCCTGTTTAGGCTTTTGCCCCAATCACAGACACATCCCTTCCAGGCGTGTTGGCTACTTCACAGTTGGCAGACAGAAGGGAAATGCTCCTTGAAAACAGCTGAAGTTTCAATTTCACTTCAAAAAGTGAAATTGTTGACATTTCTACAGTCCTGAATGCCCTTACAGGAGTGGTGATCACTGTACCCCAGTGAGCTGGCCCCAGATAACCAAAGCCACTGCCTTGTCCTGTATGGCCACCTGTAGAGCAGCTGAGTTCCTTGGACCCAGACGGAGCATTCCCACAGGTGAGCCTGTTGTCCTGGGATCCCAGCCAGCCTGTCAGCCACTCTAGGAGAGAGGCAGGAACACAGAAAACCTATGGGAGCAGCTTCAGCACAGGAGGAACTTCCTGCCTGCTCTCCTGCTGCATCAACCAGACTCTCCAGCTTGAGAGATTGGTGTCACCTGCAGAGCCTCAGGCACGTACACAGAGAGGACGATGTGTCCACTACCAGCACAACCACCTACTAACACCAGTTTAAAAAGTGCTGCAGTTCCAAGAAAGTGTGTCCAAGTTCCAACTAATTAGACAGAGAAGGTGGAAAAAGAGATTTTTTTTTGTCTTGGGATTTGGTATTCAGCAGCACGTCTAACCTTGGAGCTGTCAGGTTTCATCATGAATAATGACCGTGACCACACCCCACGTGATCTTCGCAGGGCAGACCAATTTCCTCACAACTGGGGAAGCAAAGCAGAGGCCACCTAGAGACCTGTGATGTGGTCGTGAAGGGGGATATCCGCTCCCCTGTGCTTCTACCCCCCGAGCACCAGGGGGGTCTAACATCCCACACTTAACCCCAACACAGAAAGAGCTGGGTGTGCACCCAGCTGGAACACGGGGAAGAAACGGCATCACGCTGAAATCATGCTTTAATCTGCTACAAATGAAAGGGATAGATATCATATGGAGATAAACCCTCTGGGCCTGTGCACAAAGCTCCAATCCCAAGTAGGTGTCACATGACTGACTGCACCCTTAGCACGCATGAAAAACGCCAGCACACAAACCTGCACACACAAACAGTGATGCTAAAAGCCACCCTTGGCTGAGATCTCTGCCCTTAGCTCACAGAATCAGAAATTCTCCCATAAAAAGGAAAAGACCCTCAGACAATGTAACCAAGGGGCGTAAACGGCATATTGCACATATTCTCCTTCTGCAGCGTTTGTTTTTATGTTTCACCTGTGTCCCAATTTTTAAAGTTTTACCTAAAATAGGAGTCAGACACACAAGCTTTCATTCCTGTGAGAATGATGCTAAAGATCAACACTGAATTAATACAAGTGCTCATCTCCTAATAACCTAATGGTTTTAGAAAAAAATCATGGACCGTTTTCCTGATGCATCCCCAGTGTGGAGCCCTCATCCGTCCCTTCCCTAGTGGTCACACGCCTAAGAGTTTCCAGAATCCAAAACCTTCCTAGCTAGGTTTTATCCCCACAGCTCCTACAAAGCTGTTTTCCACGTTGGGATGCAAGATGCTTTAGACCCAGCAAGGCCGGAGGCAAAGCAGAAGGACAGCCGGAGCACAGGCTGGTCCTCTCTGAGCAGCTCCCGTGGCCTCGCCTAACAAACAGGGTGGTGACACCTCCTCCCGGGAACTGGCCGAGATCTCAGTTGATGGTGACTTGGATGGTTCTTGTGCTGGCGTTCTTCACAAGTGAAAAGGGTGCAATCAGTTGAGTAACACCTACCTGAGATTTGAGCTTCTGTTTGTGTGTTTAATGGAAGCCTCATCATCCCAGGACAAAGGGAGACACTGGAAGCACCCCTCAGAGCAACGGAGGGTGAGCCCCGTGGATAACGTGCCAGAAGGATGATGTTTCCAGACCCTGGGAGGTGGGGAGAGCACGGAACGGTGTGGGCAGGAGGCTGCGGACAGACGCTGCACCCACATTCACATCGGAGTTCAGGGCAGCTCTTTTCAAGTCAGAACACAAAAAACAGTACAGGCTGCCGAGAGTCACATTTCTGTTCTGGGGACCCCAGCATGGTACCCACCTCCCACTGACTCTGCTGTCCTGTGGGTATAAAAATGACCAGATTCTACTCAAGCTTGTTTTCTGCTTCCTAGGCTCAGATGAAATACGGCGAAAAGGAATCCGTGGGTTTTCGCTGTGCTCAGTCACGTCCGGAGTTCTGAGACGAGAAGGCATCAAACCTCAGGAAGCCACGGGAGGACATTCAGAGTGGGGTCCCCGTGAAAGAAAGGGGTGTTGGCTTGGATAGTCTGCACACTCACCAAAGAGCCACTGTGGATAGAGAAATCTCGCTAAAGAAAGAATTCAGAAAAAAAATGATGGCAACTTAGACAAGAACCAGCCACTTTCTAGCACAGTTTCATGCTTGGCCTCTGCTGTGATCATTTTTCTCTCAATGCCTCACATTTTTATTGTGCTAGAATTTTGTCACAATGACTATTGGTTGAGACAAGGAGAGAGAAAGGAAGTCAGCGCTGGCCATTCTTCACTCCAGGAAGGAAAGTCGAGACAAGCAGGGAGGCCAGCTCTGCGACGCGGCACAGCGATACGAGTCACTTAAGTGCTGCACTCACCTCCGCAAGACCTCGCCTCGTGTGCTTGGGACGCGGACATGGTCACTGGGGGACACGGGAGGCCAGGGGGTGTGAGAGGCCACAGATCCACGCAGGAACAACTAGGACACTAACCATACTGAAACTCGTGGTCCATCACAGACTTAGAGAATGAACTTATGGTTACCAGCGGGGAAGTGTGAAGGAAAGGAATAGTTAGGGAGTTTGGGATCCACATGTACACACGGCTACATCTATTCAATAAAATGGCTAACCAACACGGACCTACCGTAGAGCAGAGGGAACTCGGCTCAATGTTATGTGGCAGCCTGGATGGGAGGGCAGTTTGGGGGAGACTAGATACATGTTTGTGTACGGCTGAGTCACTCTGCTGTGCACCTGAGACTATCACAACATTGTTAATCGGCTATACTCCAACATAAAATGAAAAGGTTAAACAAAAAGATTAAGGGCTTCCCTGGTGGCGCAGCGGTTGAGAGTCCGCCTGCCGATGCAGGGGACGCGGGTTCGCGCCCCGGTCCGGGAAGATCCCACGTGCCGCGGAGCGGCTGGGCCCGTGAGCCGTGGCCGCTGAGCCTGCGCGTCCGGAGCCTGTGCTCCGCAACGGGAGAGGCCACAGCAGTAAGAGGCCCGCGGACCGCAAAAAAAAAAAAAAAAAAAAAAGGTTAAAGAAAGGGAGGGAGGGAAAGTAAGAAAGAAAATCGTGGTCCACGCTCTCCTTTTTCTCCCTCCCAGCACATCACAGACCCTGGTCGCTCCTCCCCCATCTCTGGACAGCAGTGTCTCCCACTGTGGGACTCTGAGGTCTCACCCTCGCCCCCCCAGTGGACATGGGATAAGCAGTAATGCGCTGAAACCGATGCGTGTTTTGAGCCTCTAGGAGAAAGACCCTAAGCACATACCAAATAGCAGGATTCTTTTTCTCCCAAGCCCTCCCAGCTTTATGCAAGAATATAAGGAAATATTAACCTTCCTTCCCTAGTGAGGGAGAGATGTAATTAGAAGCCTGAGAAGGTTTCCCCACGAGGCATCAGCGGGTAACTCTGCCAGCCCTTTCATGAGATAAAACATGGAACTTCCTATTCTGGGCTTATGGCTCCTTGCTCTGGAACACAAAGTCATTTTTATGAGTGAATCTAGAAAGAAAGAGAGAAAAGCAAAAAAAACCCAAGGGTTAGATAAGGTCACCCTCCAGATGCTCCTTGCTAACCTCGTGGACACCAGCAGATGCTGTCCCCAGAGACAGAGCACAGCTGCACAGCTGCTCCTAACAGAAAAAGAAGGGAGCCCACACGAAGAGTATATGCTGAGTGGCAAGAAATTCTCAGCAACTCTGAAAATGTTTATTAGTAACCCTGCATAAACTAGAGGAGAAAGGAAATTGTATTCAAATCCTATCTCAACAAATCTCATGACAACAAGCTCTCCACCTCAACGCCGTCCAAACTTCCCTAAAGCCAGAGCAATCAGTTTATGAGAACTTATTGATCACCTACCATGTGCTAGGCCACGTCCATGCACTGGGCCCTGCAGCGATCCGTTTCAGACAATAGCCAGTTTCAAATCTCCCTTCAAGGCAAGCAGGCTTTGGGATGGTGGCTTATAGCAGTGGTGGCTCTTCCAGATCTTTGGCCCTTCTGTAAAATGCCCTTCCAGCGTATCCTACTCACCCCTTAGGGCCTAGATACATTGCCACCTCCACCAGGGGGGACACGGCCCATGGACTGAACCCCACCTGCCAGACTCATCTGGCCACTGTACCACAGGCCTGATTCTCCATGGAGGAAAGTCCTACACCAGCGTCTGCCCAAATGTCAACATGCACCCCAATCACCTGGAACGCTTGGGAAAGCACAGAATGCTGGGCCTACCCCAAAACTTTTCCTTCGGTACACAGTGACATACAAACAAGGAAAAAAGATAGGCAGAAACACTGGATACAGGTGCCTTTATTCTTTTAGCTTCCCTGTGAGGCGTGTCCCGTTCAACCTCATCCCCTGAGGTGTTTCAGAGACATTTGGAGAAAAGACTAAAGAAGTGAGGCCTTCATTTAATGAAGCCCGTCGAGAGAACCACGTCCAGAATGTCTGAGTTTTTCTTGATCAGAAAAAGAGGGCGTGGTTTTCCACCTGTGTCAGAAGCTTTGTGTGTTACAGAGAGAGCCGTGTTGTTAAAGGAACCAAGACTCAGCCCATGGAAGAGAAAATAAACATGTGCCACAGCTGGGAACCTCAAAACCTAGGTGTAATTGTCTTCCGGAGACAGAAGCCCCCAGGGGCCCCCTGGTCCAGGAACAGCTCATCTGCTCTTGGTCTACACCTGGGTGGGGGGAACGGGCTACTTCCCCAAGCCTCGGACCTGCTTCCTCTCCCACATCCCTCATCCTCCACCTGGCCTCATTCTGAAATCCAAACAGCCTGTCAAAGAGAAGTGGCAGAGGTTACAGAGTTCCGCCTCCATCCCCAAATTCCTCTCCTTCCTCCCACCCGCCATCACTCTCTAAGCCCCACCCCAACGGTGTATGAGGACTCCAGACAGCATCAGCTCTGGATGTCTCCTAGAAGAGGATTTGCACCCTCCTTGTGGAAGTCGCTCACCCCAGTCCTGTAGCGCCCCATTTCCTAACGGTCTGTGACGAATCCCCTGGGAAACCAGAATATGGGCCCATGAGGTTGAAGACCAAGCCTCAAGGCTACCCAGCTTCCTGGGGATCCTTAGATCTACATTATTTCCAGACCAAACATCGGTGTGCTAAGCTTGGTTATCACCAGCAGCCTACCTCAAGTTCATGAGTGGCTGGGGGAAGCTGGAAGTCCGTTTAGGCCCTCTCTGTTCCCCTGACCCAGCAGAAATGGGTGTGAGATATTGCAGTCGGCACCTGCGTCCTTAAGATCCTTCCCAAGCCAACCATACCTGCGACCTTCCCTTGTACATAGTCCACCCTGTGTCCACTCGGCTGCCGTGACTGCCCTCGTCTGCTATGAGCCAACTCCTATTTGGATGCCTCATTCTGTTTTTTCGGGTTTCTGACCAACTCTTCCGCCTTCACGTTATGACTTCTCCTTTCCAGCTTGGCTACTTCAGGCCATCTCCATGGGAATTTGGATACATTCGTGCCCGCTGGCACAGCCTGGCATCATCTCTTGAGCTCATCCCATCTCCTACACCTGGTCCCCGAGAGCATGAAGTCAGAAAGCTCCATGAAGGCTCATACTCACAGGCATCCCAAGGTCAGATACTGTGTCCACCTTACTCTCCTATTCCTTCCACAGTGCCGAGCACACAGTAGGTGTTCAACAAACATTTTCTGATGCGTGAATAACGTTTGGATGTATCACACCTTAGGCAGATAGATGATGAGTTAATGTAACTTACATTGTGCCAGGACAATCAATAAAGTTATACTTATGACCCAAAGGATTATTGCTCATCAAGTGCTTTGAAATCCACAAAATAACAGTGCTGTAAAACAGTCAACTGTTACTGAATGGAGACGATCAAAGGGACAGATTACATGATTCATTTGGGGTGTGGAGGATAAGTAAGGAGGGAAAGAGAAATTGGACATTATGGAAAAAAGGAAGAAAGAATCAATAAGCAAAGTAAAACTCACCCTTATCATAATCATCTTCCTCAACCGCTTTTTCTTGAAGTTTCTGAAGCTTTAATCTTAAGGATTTTACCTATGTTGGTTTGAAGGGGGAAAAATGAAAACCAAATTACAATCGCATTCACGCAAACTTATTTTGCTAAAGCTAAGAACACTTAGAAACTATTTCGAAGCTGAACCACTTTATTCTCCTTTAAAAAAAGAACCACAAACGTACGTTTGTTTCGATGCCAGATGCATCTGTTTTTCCAAAAACAGTTATACAGAGAAAAAGTGTAATTTGAGCATGAAATCCACAAAAAGCGTTAGAACGTTATTTTAAACAAAAACATCACGCTGCACCCTTACCTGTGTGAAAAATGCATAATAAGAAGGAATACAAATTTCCTGACCCGACCAAATGGTTCCTGTTCGAAAAACCACATTAAAATCATGGAAGTAAACACACCAACATTAGAAGAGAAACCAAGAGAAGAAAAGCATGAACTTCAACTCGACAGGCTGTCCTGAGGGCCCGGCAAGAATGAAAAGGACTTTACCAAAGACATCCTACGGTTCACACACCTTCCATTACAGAAAAGGGCACTGTCTTACTTAACACGCATGTGGACTCAACGATCCCATCACTTGTCTGAGAATCACCAACGTGTTCATCTGTGATTATTTCTCTTCTCAACAGGAGGCCCCGGGATTTTCTGCAGGGAGATTCTTACCCTACGGATGAGTGGATTTAAGCTTGCTCCCTGAAAACCTGCTTCCTCCCATCCTCTGCCAGCTCACACCTACCTCTCCTTCCACACCTGGCTCAGGGGTCACCCCCGCCAGTCCAAAGTCCTTCCTGTCTCTGGCCATCATCACCTGTACTTGTACTTATTCACAAGATCCGAGCCATTTAACAAATATTTACTCTAAGTGTCGGGCACTGATTGAGGGGTTGCAGATAACAGCACAAAATTCTTAGCCCTCTAGCCTTACAATTTCGTGTGGAGAGGCAAAAAAATCAACATAATAAGTAAGTTTTATGGAGCCTTAGAAATGGATTACGTTATGAAAGAAGGAAAAAGTAGGACCACGTCACGGGGGTCAGGAATGCTGGCAGGAGGTGGGGTTGCGATTTTCAGTAAAATCCCATTGAGAAGGTGACATCTGAGCAAAAATGTATACGTGGTTAGGGAGTGACCCGTGACGCTCTCCGGGAGAAACACGTTCCAAGAGAGAAAATCTGGCACAAAGGCTCCGGTCAGCAGTGCTGTGGGCTCAGCAAAGTAGAGCAGGAGGCCACCGGGCCTGGAGAGGCTTGGTTAAAGGGGAAATTGTAGGAGACGAGGTCAGAGGGGTAATGAAGAATGTGGGACGAAGAAACATGAAGTTTAAACATTTAAAAGTTCTGATTTCGGGGGGGCTTCCCTTGTGGCGCAGCGGTTGACAGTCGGCCTGCCGATGCAGGGGACACGGGTTCGTGCCCCGGTCCGGGAAGATCCCACGTGCCGCGGAGCGGCTGGGCCCGTGAGCCATGGCCGCTGAGCCTGCGCGTCCGGAGCCTGCGCTCCGCAACGGGAGAGGCAGCGACAGTGAGAGGCCCGCGTACCGCAAAAAAAAAAAAAAAAAAAAGTTCTGATTTCGGGGCTTCCCTGGTGGCGCAATGGTTAGGAATCCGCCTGCCAAAGCAGTGGACACGGCTTCAAGCCCTGGTCCAGGAAGATCCCACATGCCGCGGAGCAGCTAAGCCCGTGCGCCACAACTACTGAGCCCGTGCTCTAGTGCCCACGAGCCACAACTACTGAGCCCACGGACCACAACTACCGAAGCCCACGCACCTGGAGCCTGCGCACCGCAATCAAGAGTAGCTCCCGCTCGCCACAACTAGAGAAAGCCCGCGTGCAGCAAGGAAGACCCAACACAGCCTAAATAAATAAATAAATAAATAAATAAATAAATAAAAGTTCTGATTTCACTCTGAGGGGCATGGGAGCTGCTGGGGTGCTTTGAGCGAAAGAGTTCATGATCAGCTGTACGTTTGAAGCGTTTCCTCCTGACTGCAAAGGGCAAGGGCAGAAGTCGGGTGGCCACAGGGAGGAGGTCCTGGATATAACCCAGGAAGGGGGTGACGGTAGCTTGGATTCTAGCGGGAGCGGGAGCGGTGAAGTGATGAGAAGTGACCCAACTGTGGATATGCTCAGAAGACAGCTGGTGGGAGACAGACCCAACAGAACTTGCTAAGAGATCCCACATGCGGGGTGAAAAAGAGCAGGGTGACGCCTGGTGTTTGGTCTGAGCTACTCAAGGATGGAGTTACAAGAAGTTGTCTTAGTACTTATCACACCAGGTGACAGCCGTTGTTGTGCTGTGTTGTGGGGGTTTTTTTAACATTTATTTATTTACTTGGCTGAGCCAGGTCTTGGTTGTGGCACGCGGGATCTTCGTGGCCGCGTGTGGGCTCTTTAGTTGCAGCAAACGGGACGTTTTAGTTGTGTCTGTGCACTCCATCCGACCTTGAGCATCCGGAGGGCAAAAACTACTTTGCATCCATGTAGAAAATGGCAGCGGTCACCCTTATCTGGTTCTCCGCTGATCTGGGCTCCCGGAAGGATTACACTTCTTCCCCCACCCCCAGTTCCTGCTTAACGGGGTGTGAATGGAAGGGACACAGGTGGCTCGTGCACTGCAGCACTGAACTGCTCCTGTGCATCCCTCAGCCGTCTCCTCGTCTCAGGGACTGAGGGGCTTGTGCGCTCAGGGGTGGGGCAGAGCCCCCAGCCACCCTGCGGAACATGACGTGTAGGCAAGAAACACAGCTGTGTTACGTGAAGCCTCTCATATTGCAATGCTGCCTGTTACTAACCTATTCCAACTAATACAGCCTCCAAAGCCACGCACAAAGTGTCGTACGATTAGTAGTAGGCAAACGCTTTCTGAAGGAATGAAAGAATGAGAAAATAAATATGTTTATCCTTGAGTTGGTCCCTGTGACAGGTACCGATTTTGCCAGTAACTTAGTCTCACATATTAGGGATGGAGGACAGGGTCAACTGCCATGTAAAGTTAGAGCATCACCACCACCACATCCAAATGATGGGGTTATTCAACCCTAGAGCTGACGCAGAAGAAATACAGGACAGAAGGTCAAAGAAAAATTGACAACCAGTGCCCACCTCACCTCACCCCCTCACCCAGCTATCCCTGTAGGACCCTGAATTGATGCCCTGGGCTGCGTGTGAATGTCCATCTTGGCTGGAAGCACAGCCACCGATGCGCATGTCTTATCCAGCAACACAGCCCAGGTGAGGCAGGCACTTTCTCTCCGCTTCTTCCAGCTCCACAACCTCTGGTGGGACCCAGCACGCAGGGCCCTCCCCACTTTCCTCCTCTGCACCCCAGTTAGCATTTCCTTTCATCGTGATTTTCCCACCCCACCCAACCCCTGGCAATGTCCCGGGGCGGCTATTCCTAAACAGTGTAAAATGTAGTCGATTCTCATGCGTGGTCGTTATGTTCTATAGAATCGCTGGGAATGCTCAGTTAGCAAATACTGAACCACTGCTTCCAGGGGAAATGCTGAGTTAGGTCACAATATTTTGCGAACTGATCAACACATAACCTTGTTTTATGTGTGGTTCGGTTTAAAGATGCCGTATTTGATATTTATTTCCCCCTCATGAACACTGAGCTCACAGCCAACAGCACGACTCACACCTGAACGAGGCTCACCTACCACACATTTTCGCCACTAGACACGTCGCAGCCTTCTTGTGCTCAGGAGCACCAGACAGCACTACCAGCCCTGTGCTCGGGGGCCAGCTTAAACAGTGACTCCACCCACAAAAAGAAAACAAAACATGTGAAAAGCATGGCACTACAAATAAAAATTAAAAAAAAAAAAAACAATCACTTTGCTGCTCACCTGAAACTAACACGACATTGTAAATCAACTAGACTCCAGTAAAAACAAATTTTTTTTAAAAACTTTATACCAAATTTGAAAAACAAAAAAGGCCACCAGGGAAAAGGGAACGTTCCTGCTCTGTTGGTGGGAATGTAAACTGATACAGCCACTACGGAGAACAGTATGAAGGTTCCTTAAAAAACTAAAAATAGAACTACCATTCGACCCAGCAATCCCACGACTGGCCATACACTCTGAGAGAACCATAATTCAAAAAGAGTCATGTACCACAATGTTCATTGCAGCTCTAATTACAATAGCCAGAACATGGAAGCAACCTAAATGTCCATAGACAGATGAATGGATAAAGAAGATGTGGCACATATATACAATGGAATATCATTCAGCCATAAAGAGAAACGAAATTGAGTTATTTGTAGTGAGGTGGATGGACCTAGAGTCTGTCATACAGAGTGAAGTAAGTCAGAAAGAGAAAAAATAAATACGGTATGCTAACGCATATATACGGAATCTAAAAAAGCGGTACTGAGGAACCTAGCGGCAGGACAGGAATACAGACGCAGACATAGAGAACGGACTTGAGGACACGGGGAGGGGGAAGGGTAAGCTGGAACAAAGTGCGAGAG